>VUQJ01015898.1:22143-34624 GCA_015108635.1 Andinoacara biseriatus | reverse complement strand
GGAATCATTTACAGTAGGGAGTTTTCTTAGTAGTGTTTGAAAGTTTAGCTTAATCATTAGCTTCAGCTTAGCTTTACCACCTGATTAATTTCAACAAACTGGTGCATAAAAAAAATTTAATTTGGCTATTTATCTCTTTCTGCTCAAATGCTCTGTTTGTGGCACTTATCACACTGGTTGACTGTCTTTTAATGTGGTCCCATATTTCACTGTTAAATTTCTTCCTCAGACATTTGTGCATCTGGGCTATGAGGAATGACAAAATTAAGCAAACTGAATAGCATACACACCTTAAGTGTATGGCCCATCCAACTTGCTTAGTTTTGTATCTGCACTGACTGGAAGCAGCACACAAAGGTAGCAGTGGTCTGTAGTTGTATGTAGAGGGTCCTAGTGTAGTGTACTTGGTGCTAAGGACAGAGTCAGAGCAGCGTGTTGACAGACACCAGTGCTCTTCTACCATCCAGGGCCCATGTGCACTGACAGCTGTCAGCTACCTTGGCCATCATCTGTCTTTCACTGAGATGCACACATGCACCTCCATGTATGCACGAACACACACACTGGCATAGTATTTCCTTTGCACACATGCATGCACACATGTGTAACTAGAAACACACACAGATTCACAGAAGAGAAAGCTGGCCCAGAGTCTTAGTCCAGTCTACCTCTCTCTCAGTTTCTCTTTATCCGTCCCTCTCCCTTTCTACCAGCCAAAGCTAGGGATAGTGAGTGCCAGCCACCCGTGAGATGAGCGATTTAGTAATTGTGCAGCTGGCAGCCCAGGCATGGGGGCTTGTGCAGTAGTAGTGGACACTGTGGCATGTATGGACACAAAGACTACTCCAGTGGAGAGAAAAGAGAGAAGGAGATGCAGATGCAGATACAGAAAGAAAAAAAACACAAAAAACAAACAGAAGCAGAAAGATGAACATTTTAATGGAACTGGGAGAAGTTCTTGAAAAAGAAATTTAAGGAAAATTAATGGATGTAAGAACAGAGCGAGAGAGAAGAGAGTGGGTGCAGGCTCATCTTGGTATGTGGGTGGAAGCTTTTGAGTTTTGAAGAGAAGCAACAGTATTGGCATGGGAGAAAGGGAGCAAGGGAGGAGGAGAAGGAGGGCAGGGATTTGAAGAGAAAAGGGAGGGAGTGAGAGATGGGGGTGGAAAAGCAGCAATTAGTGTAATTAGAAGACCAGCTTTAGCAAGGCACTGACAATATGTCACCTCTCATTATAACCCATAAGCAAACATAGCAGCCTAATTCAAAGCAGCACCCATTCTCTAGACAGTTCCCTGTGTCAATGCAGATTTTGTTCTCCACAGTCACGCTCGGCTGCATATCATTGACTTGCCAATACAACATGGGGTTTTGGATCCAGAATATAGAGTCCAGTCTGGGAGAGAGAGACCCAAACAATAGCAAGGTCCAACTAGCATGCTGCTGGAGTAAGGGATGTTTGGCAGCCAAACAGAGAGGACTCGGAACCCTTGTTAGAATACAGTGAAAGTGATTAATTCAGATGGATGAAATATGTTAGATATTTGTGCAGAGGTGGTTTGAATAGTGGATTATATGTTGATTTGGATTTAATGTCCGGGCAATTATGACATGAGAGCCACATTGTGTTTTAAAGCTGTGGGCACATTTCACTGAGCAATTTTATAGATGTGTAAAAACAGTGTAGGATTACACTTTGAACATAACATTATTTTATATTAGAACAAGTACAGATATGATGTAGGGTGTGCACTCTAACAGATAAGTTTGAATTAGTATTTAATAAGGACAAATCCACAGGCCAGTCATCTAAGCTAAGCAAAAAAATTATAATAATAATAATTTGCAGTAATAAACATTTTATTATATCATATGCGCTCATCATTTCTTCCCATTCCTGATCATTTACACAACAGAGCCTGTTTTCATGGCAACCCTTCTGTAGTCCAAAGGAAATGGCTATATATATTTTTTTTTTCTAGTCTGTCTGTCTCATAGCAAACGGCCCATTAAAACTTTACCATTGCAACATAAACACTTTACAGAAACAGACATGTTTTCTGTTGTGGCTCAGCTTCTTTTTTTCACCCCTCTGTGACATGACACAGGGCTGCTGAGCCAAGTGACTGTGACAAATTGGGATTGGAAATGACAAAATAGGCTATTTAATAAGCATGGCAGAGGGGATTGGACTCTGGTGTTGGGTTCACTCGAATAAGCAGACTGTCTGAACTCCTCCTGGGCCCGGCTTTGATGACAGCTTTCATCCATCTGATGGGGGAGATTCTGGCAATGGAAGTTGGAGCCCTGTATGCTTACTATCTACAGAGTGTGTGTATTAAGCTGTGCATGCTCGTGTGTGTGTTTGTGTGCGCATAGGAATGGTTTTGTGTAAATGCAAAACCAGTGCACACATCAATCCGAAGCACAGATATACTGTGGTGAGCGAAGGGGCCCAGAGGGAATAAATGTGGCCATGTGTTAACCTCAGGCTATTAACTTCTAAATATAAACTCCTTCCTTCAGATTGTAATCACTTGTGCTGTTTTTGTCACCAAGGCCCCTGAAATGAGAAGCTGTTATTAGGGAGAGATGCAGCGATATTCCCTAATGATACTAGGTTCAACTGACTTGTCAGATTTTGTTAGCTTGTGGGTGCAGGCGGAAATGTTTGCCTGCATATATGTTTAAAAATATCTGATGAGTGATAAAAACACAGTGTCCACGTGTTAAATAAACAGTGATCATTCATTTCAATATGTATTTTAAAGTAATGCAGAATGGATTTTGAAATGATAAAGGAGTGGGAGGAGAAAGATAGGCAGACTTCAAGAAACGGTGTAAAGATAGAATGAAGGATGAGTAGAAGCCAAAAGACAACAAAGTGACAAAGGGAAAGAGGTGTTAGCAGGCAGCTAAAACACAATGGAGTTCAGAGGTTGATGGCAGTGTGTTAGAAACAGAGACCCAAAGAAAAAGTAAAGAAAAGAGAGAATGGAATAAAAAAAAGAAGTGAAGGGAAAGTGAGGAAGGGAACAAGCTGTAGGTTAGGTGAGAGAAAAGTTTATTGTGGTGTACAAGCTTGAATACATTAAAAAAATGAAATACTAGGATTTGCATTTATTTTCTATGCACATTTGTGTGAAAAGTGTGTTTGCTTTGTGTTTATGCATATGTGTCTGAATGAGTGAGTGTATATGTCTTTGCCTGCATTTAGGTTTTATATTATCCCAGCCCCCAGGAAAGGAGGGGGGGGGGTAAAGAAGAAAAAGAGTTTTAGTTAAGCAAGAGAACACTGCATTTTTGACCAGGTACATCACACACTAATGCCTGTGAAAACATGAATTATAAATGAATGCATGACATATTTCATTTATGCACAAATTCAGTTGTAGGAGAAATTTATTTCTCGGCTTGAAATTTCTGCAAGGTTCAAAATTCAGTTCAAGGCTATCATATAGAGTTGCACAGAACTCTTCGAGAAATCCAGCCCAGCCTTTAGCGAATGCCATGTTGAAATTCAAAGTCCCTGTTTGCATATAGCACAGATATAATGTTTATCACCACCACTATCTTAACCTAATGGGTCAGCATCATTTGTTAATTAGCAAAAGCAAAAAATGCAGCTGAGGCAGGCAGAACAGTGTTAAACTGGTATAACTGAAATGTGGGGAATGAGCTGGTGATCGAGCTATAGCACTGTGCAAAAGTCTTGAGCTGCCCCTCATTTCTTTGTATTTTGCTTCCAAGGAGCCATACCCTCTTGTAATCTCTTAAAGTGGTCTTTAAGAGATTACAAGAGGAGTTTTTCTTTGGACATTGGGTACTTTTTCACTCATGTTCAGTCCAGCCCTTAAGCCAGTTAACACTGACCTATAAATAATCCAAGCACAAACAAAAACCACAGTGTTAACAACTTAACCAATAACCAGTTTCAAATTGTTTATAGCAAAAACACATCATTTGTTCCTCTTTCTTTATTTGAATCTATGAATAATCTATGAATAATTCCAACCGCGTAACACATTTCCCTCTGGGATCAATAAAGTATTCTGATTCTGATTCTAATAGGAATAAAATTGCAAAATCACAAAGTGAATCCCAAAGAGGTGTTAGTTGAAAACTCAACATGTCTCGACACTGTGTGCAGTGTGGAAAGGAAACTGGACAAGTGGAGGGCAAAACAAGAAGAAGGTATGCGAAATTACACAAGAACTGGTCTGAAAAGCAACAAGTGTATCAAAAAAATCTGTCATAGTCCTTCTGGAGATCTTATAATTAAGAACTATTTTTTACTTGTTTTTAGTTACTTTTATATAAAAAGTTTATATTGTCTTTCATATTTATATTTTTATAGAACGTAACAAAACCATTTCACCCCTGGGATCAATAAAGTATTCAGATTTTGATTCTGTTTCTGATGAATGCTGAAGCAGTTCAGAGTATTTTAAATATACAAAGAAAGACATTAAGGCCCCAAAGCACTGATTGTTTCTTTCTAAATCTGTCTTAGTAACATGGGAGATCAAAAATGTAATGATGCCAGCAGGGCTTCTACTCATCTATGCTGTCAGTATACTAAGGGATCTGATGAGAGGTTGTCAGCTACCTGCTTTGCCAGCTTTTGTTGTAGCTATGGAGTCTGTGTTTGCAGTAATTGTCACTGCCTTAAAATGATCAGGCTTGATCTGCTTCACTCTGAAGTCACTGACAAATGGTACAAATCAGTGCAGTGAAGGATTCATCTTTTTCATCCCAAGTTAAAAGGTTTTTCACTGGGAAAAAAAGAAAAGAAAAAAGAAGCAGCCAGTATTTTTCACTCAGTAGTTCACAGTACTCATATATGCTCGCTGAAGTGGCGTCTAATCTGATTGGTCAGGGGAGACACAATAGAGAGAAGGGAGGTCTAATGGCAGAACAGAGAGGCAAAGATAACAAGCTTATCAGTGTGGGGGAAAAAAGTGGGGAAAAACTTGTTTTGGAGACAATCTCAAACAGAACACTGACCACTTAGTTGGCAGCGCAGGAAGATTTTCCCCACTTTTCAACAGGTGATTTCCAGTTGCTGTCATTGGGTCTATTTAATTAATGAATTAGTAATGCATTATTCAGGTTTCGATAACTTAAGGTTTTCTGGGTAATGGTTTCTTCTTTTATTAAGGTCCAGTCACTGGCAGTTCATAGAGCAACATAATACAATAATAATATTAATATGCAACTATTTTCATATGTTGTCCACTATATGAAACAAACACTGTAAAGCTTCTATGGAAAGCTACATTAACCTTGCCTAATCACGGTCACCATCTAGCCTATTACAGCTAAATACAATCAACAGCCAATTACAGTGTTAAGCAACTGTGACCTTTAAGATGTCCAGTGTAATGTGATAAAACGAGTAATAAACCAGTATGTAAACAAAGAAGAGGGACTCTACTCTGATTAAGTTAATATTGTGGGCCAATTACACCCACAGTAGTCATTTAATGTATATTGCTTTTTCTTTTTTTTTCTTCTTTTTTTTGCAAACAAGTAAGTGGTGGCTTACTCCACAACATAATTGCTGGGTAAATCTCCTACATAATTATAAAGAACAAAATATTTTTACATTATGTAACACTGTCACGGTGAAATCATTGCTCGCGATATGGGCGCTTGATATGTGCTCTAATAATAGTAACAACAATGTAAGTAATATTAATGTTTATTTTCCTTTGAAAAGGGTAAAAAAAAAAAGGCCACTGATTTAAAATGCCCTGTCTATGCTGTGTCCCAGAACAAATGCATATTAACACACACAGACACGCACACACACACACACACACACACACACACACACACAGATATAGATGCACTGTATGCTTTCGTGTGTGTGAATGCGCACATCTGTGTGTGAGAGTGTGTCAGAGACAGAGAGGGCTGTCTGCTGGTCATTGGCCCCATGCCTATCAGTTTGCAGTGATCAGTCTTGCCTGGCTGTCGTCTGCTCGCTGCCAGCTGTCAAAGGGCTTGCTCTGGGCATGCCCACTGATGAGAGGCTGCAGCCATGCTCTAGAATCAATCCAGCACTCTAATAGGTCACGAATGGCTGCACAGTGCTTGCCAATAGCTTTGGATTGGAGAATGAGTAGAGGAGGGAATGGAGAGAGATAGTGGAAAGAATGATGCACACGGAAAGATAGATGCTTCAGACATATTTTTTTTTAATCATCAATGTTTTTCTTTTCTTTTTTCAACAAACAAGGTTTACTAACCCACTGTTACAAAACAAAGGAGTGGTAATTGACAAGCTACTAATTTGCCTCTGCCAGCTAGGGCTTCGTACTGCTTTGTAGTGATGGCCAGGTTTTAGTGAAATCAGAACACACTAACATAAATCTCTCTCTCGCTCTCTCGCTGCTTCTCGCCACATCTCATTAGAGTTACCCACTTTTAGACCCAAGTATAAGTAAATGTGTGCACACTTAATGGAATTCCCTAAGTGGAGAAGCAGAACAGAAGGAGGACGATTTTCATGGAGGAGTGTATATTTTATTTTTTGGATGCCAAGCAGTTGGTGCTTAGCAAATGTTTCAAATGTTTGCAAAGTGACTTGTGGGCCATTGGTGCACACAGAAAAATATTTGATACAAATGCTCTCTAATTAATCAAATTCAAACCGCCTGTCCCACTGTTAAATCATCTACTGTAAGGGAAAGGAGATAGGAAAAAAGAAATTAATTCTATCTTCCCAATGTTGTTTGCCTTTGAGGCACAGAGGAATAAACAGTGTGTTTTTTATTACTTTGAAGTTATCACTCCACAGCTGTAAAATATCTAATTGGAAACTTGAAAAGAAATATATTTGATAAATTTACGTCAAGTGAGGGACTTAAGAGGAGTTCTGCCTCCCTCCCTCCGTCCCTCCCTCTCTCTCTTTGTCTGTCTCGCTACACACACACACACACACACACACCTAGACAGACAGTATATATCATTAATTTAACTCCTATTTATCAACTGTCAAAGTAACAAAAAAGATACATTTCCATTCATATCACAAAATGTGTTTCTGATAAACATTTCACGTGTGTCATAGTGGACAAGATGTTCTGAAGAATTTGGCTTCAGCTATGATCCTTCAAAAGTGTCTTTTCGGGTATGTTCTGTAATGAATAGAGCTCGAGTGAATTAAATAAATGAATTAATCAAATAAATTATTCAGACATCATTTGCAAAAATATTGAACAATAAACAATGTCAAGGATACATTTCTTGAATGACATGCCTGCACGGACCAGGCATTTGGATGCTTTTTATTTTTTATTTTATTCAGATGGAAAATAGGTCTGTGTTAAAAATCCTACAGAGACTATATTGCTGTAGGTGTGTTGCTACAGGTGGCAGTTTGAAAATTAAATAAGAGCCAAGATACTGCACAGATACCTCCAGCCACAAGTTCTATCCTGAGATAAGGTAAACAGCAAAACAAACAGTACAATTAGCTCAGGGCTATGCTCACCACATTGCAAGGTAATCTCCCAGCAATGTGGGGTTTTGTTGGTCATTGCAGTGTGTTTTTACATGATGCTACATTGCATTTTGCAATAACATTCTGAACTGAGAAGATTCACTCTTTCCTTTGCTAGACCATACACCTGAGCAGATGGTGGATGAAGAGGACATTGTTCATATACATATGAGTTTGCTTATTTCAGAAATTTTTTTTTTCGGTAACGTGTGGGAAACAACAAAGCAGACAGATAAGTAATTTGGTCAGACCTTTGGCCTACAAGTCGGAACTTACTCTTTAACAATACAGCGGGTGTGGCCTGGTTACAGAGGGAAACAACTCTGCCATCCCCACTGCCAGGCAGGAGGGAATAGTCATTATTTCTCAGGAGCAAGTGGTGGATTTTAGAGAGGGGCACAGACACAGAAAAGCTTGATCACATTCTGTCTCGCTGCTGTCTGAGCAAAGCTCCATCTAAAGAATGGTGGAAAATGGGCCCATCACTGCCAACAACCGCACTCCCACTGTTAGTGGACGCAGGCAGCCGTGTGCCGTGCCAAGGCACACTGTGCACCATTGGTGTTGGTCTAAGATGCTAATGGGTCCAGGGCTGTGTATTTGTGATGGGAGACAAAATTATTCATGACTGCTGAATTATCTCACTGGTTTTCAGTGTTATGTGTAGTGCTGAAAGACTATGCTTTTTTTCCCCCTCCCTGTGCATATTTAATCAATTTTATTTACAACTATGATTTTTTGGACTTCCAACAATTTTGAAAACAAGACAAAAAGTATTATGATGAATTTTGTTTCACAGTGATGCTCTTATTTGGAGTCTGGAGTTGTATTTCCGTTGCATCCATCTCCTTTACAGCAGTGTGCCTCCATTCCTTAAAGTTAGTCACTGGGCAGTGAGACCGAGCGTGGCAGGTTTAGTTTAGATTAATGTACTGAGAGGATTTGATCAGCAAAAAAGGTAAAACCAATTTAGGTGTTTGGAAATGCTTTGGTGGTAAGGTGTCTGACTAGATTTAAAAACTGCAATATGTGAGCTTTCAAGTCAGAGAGTTTTTGAGTTAAATAATTCCAATTTTAATATTGACAGCAATAATCCTGTATATGATTTTTTCCCCCAGCTATTTCCCGCCTCTGTGAGCTGTAAACTCATCACTGACTATCCAGCCAGTTTATAAAAATATGGTTATAGAATTCATTATTAGATAAACAACAGCATAAAATTTAGTATCCAACAGCATGAGTCCCAGTCATGTTTTATTTTTTTTTTATAAGACATGGGTGGTCTGCTTAAAAGGAGGCTCTAATCATGTTGTTGAATTATTTAATGGAACAGTAGGATATATATTGTCTTTTGTTTTTTAAGCTACACCCCTACTAAAATTTAAATGCAGATCGTAGAGCAGTAATAGGTATGTTAACAGGTTGCCTTTAGTTTTAAAATACCCAGTTGCAATATGCTAATTAGTACCCCGTTCTGGTTCTTAATGAACTTGAAGAAAAAAATGCCAAATGGATTTCGTTTTTAAGCCAATTCAAGTCCTGAAGCGCTCTACTCTGAATGAATGCATGTAAGATGTTAACGCTCGCTTTACTCCTCATATCCCCCTTCTTTGCCTCCTCCCAAACAGAGGCATTTTCTTTCGAGCGGTAGTTTCCTTTTCTTGCAAAATATTGTCTTCAAGATTTGTGAGATCATAATCATGAGAAACCATCTAGATGTGCACTTTTAGCCAAATCATAGCTAGCTTGGACCAATCAGTATCCTGTGAGGAACTATGGACCAATTAGAGCTTGCAGCTTATGGGCAACATTAGACAGATGGCTTGTCCAGTAACCTGCCATATATTTTTCAAAGTGACTGACAGTGCCTTTCATTCCTAACAACGATAGCATGAGTCACTGGCTGGCTCATAGCTTCCAAAACCGCTTGCCCTTTTCCAGAAAGTTTCCAAGGACGATCTCCCAGATGGTTGTTTAACAAACCATCTGGCACTTGTTACTTAGGTTGTTACACCCTGCTATTTCTGCTACCTGGGGAAGGTTACCAAAAGCTACTGAGGAAAATGAATGTGTTACCATGATTCTGTTTTAGTTGTGCAATCCAAACTTATTTTTTCAGAATTTGACAATCAAAACTGAAACCAAATAAACTTGCCTACTGCCAGTTTAACCTCTCAATATCAATGTATCAGTGAACATAGTTGATTGATACTGCACATTAAAGTGTTTTGTCTTTGGTGATCCTTTCACCACAAAGCAGTTACCATTTTTGCTGTTTAGTAAAATATCTCAAAATTATAGTATGAATTGTAATAGTTATGAAGTGACTCGGTGATGAGGATGATATTTAAATTTGTTTGTGGCTAAATACGTTCTAAATTCTCATCAACCTGGGTTTTTTGTTTTTTTAGCGTTTAGTGCTAATTAGAATGGTAACATGCTAACGCACTAAACTAAGATGACAAATATATTAAACATGTTACATGATCATTTTAGCATGCAAAACATGATCATTTTAGCATGTTTGCATGCAAACATGCATTTACTTCAAATCACTGCTGTGCCAAAGGACAAAATCATCTAGTTTCTAATGTGACTGGAAACCTGTGGAAATTCAATGCTTGCAAAATGCTTAATATCTACAATACTTGAGCATTTAGTCAGAAATTAAATGCATATTGTATGTGTTTACTATGTGGTTACTTAGATTAGAGTAGCACATCTATCCCTGCATCACTGTGAACACTCTAAGTGCAATAACAATCTTGGTATATTTTTGAAATCCTATATGTCAAAATCCATGTACAGTTCTTCTATTAACACTCACTGTGCTGAAGTGAATAAAGAGGTCTGAGCTGTTTAAGTTACTCCTGAACTGTTTCCTCTGGAGATTGGACACCCCCAGAGCAGTTGGTTTCCAATACCACGGACATTTCCTTGACCAACAGGCTGAGAAGGAATTATTTCCGGATGCTCCAAGCTTGCTACCGGGCAGCAGGAGAGTGAGATTAGAAATTCCTTCTAAGCCAGCAGAAATAGGTTAAACCACCTGCTGGCCTTAGGAGCTTTTCTTCGACTGGTGTTGCAATCTTCTTTCTTAAGGTTGTTAGGCCAGGGACACAGTAAACGTTATTGTTTCTCCTCTTTTGGTCCTTTTGTTCTGAATGTTTCAAAGAGGCCATAAATCACACCCACAGCCACACAAAACACAACATAGCCTCTTTCATTCCCTCTTATATTCTTCGACCCATTTAATTTCATGTTTTTCTTTCTCTCTCTCTTCTTTCGCTTCTCCCGCCCTTACCGTCTCTGTCTCTGCTCTGTGAACTCTGCCTTTCTCTCAACCTCTGTGCATGTTTCACAGCAGCCAAGGACCATGTCTGTTACCCCCTACTGCTCCCCAATGTTTGTCTGAAGTATTAGGGGGTGTTGCCTCATTGGATGGAATTAATTGATTAATACTTTTATCCAATTAGTGTTCCCTCATGCAATTAATCAGCTGGCTGCGGTTAGGTCCGCTCCATCAGTTGGATGAAAGGCAGACAGATGCTTTGGGTTTGGTGTGTGATGAACAGTGACCTTTCTTGCTTGCTTTCCCTTTCTTTCTCGCTCTCTCTCCCTCTTTCTTTTTCTTTCCTTCCTACCCAAGCACCTGGTTTTATGTCTTCCTGTCTTGTTTTCACTATTCTTCAGCTCATGGCACATTATTAGAATTCTTGCTGAACACAAGAATTGCTTGTAGAAAAATTGCTTATTAGGAACATAGAGGTAAAGAAAGACAAACTGAACCCAAAAAAATGTGTTATAAGATTTGCTCTTTGTTTGTTATTTATTGGTACATTGATGCATTAAATGCATTCTAACACATTTAACAATATTGATCCTGTTGTAAAGAGATGTGAAAAATATACATCATCAATAACCCACAGCAGGCTTTGCAAAAAAAAAGAAAAGAAAAAATGTTAAATATATGTTAAAAAATAATTTTGCTGATCAGTCAATCCTCAAAACTATCAAGTAGAATATATTTCCATATTGAGGCCAAATTATAGCTATATTATCTGTCTCTTCTGTTTTGCAGGTCCCGTTTTCCCTGCCTTCAAATCCCTGATGGAGCTGTCATAATGGTGGAAAAAACACTGTAGGACCTTTGAAGAATGAACTTTCCAAACCAATGGATTGTTTTGAAGGGCAAAGCTGTCAAAGACCAAACATTATCACCAACAGTAAAATCTGTTGGCCTTTTCCCAGTTCAAGCTTTCTGCTTCAGAAGGTAAAACCAGCTGTGACTTTTCAAGGAGCTGAACTACCGAAGAGTCTTCTTTTCAGCAAAGTTTAAAGAAGTCATTTTTAGACAGCTTAATATCAAACCACCTGAAACACACACCAGCTGCTGGAGGTGACATGGCTAGAAGTGAAAATGGAAGCACCACAAGCAGTAATCAATATTAAGTCAAAAATAGGTGGAAATCATCACTCTCACTCTTCATAGACATGCTTCTCAGTGTCATCCTGTCCTTGACCTGCCACCAATTCCTTCAATGATCAGTAAGCCCGTCTAGCAAAATTTGTTTTTCATGCTTTCAAAGAAAATATTACAAAGTCAGTTTATCTCACTATTTTAGGTCAAAAGCAACAACAACAACAACAAAAGTTGGGGCAGACGCTATGAAGAATCAGAATGACTGACCATGTTACAGTGCAAACGGTTACTCTGCAGGTGGTTCAACTCCAGTATGCTCTATGACCTGCCTTTGTCTTTGGCAGATAACTTTAGATTGATTTGTGATCCCATGGATTAACTTTCAAGTTCTTTCACAAAGACCTTTAAGTGTGTCCTTTTGGAGTTTCATTTCAGATAAAACGAAAACAGAAAATCTTCTCCTATGTGCATGTATCATTTTCTTTACATGTAGACACAGGAAGAATTGCTGTTTTTTTTTTTTTTTTTTTTGGTTTTTAAATAAAAAG
>VUQJ01015898.1:2411-22118 GCA_015108635.1 Andinoacara biseriatus | reverse complement strand
GCCATATTTTTACCTCGTGTGAGGCCTCAAGGACTAGTGGCACAGCTTTGGGAGGGCAAGAACAGGAACAAGGACCCTCGTCGCTTGAACGAGTAAAGAGAGGATGGGTGTGGAACCAGTTCTTTGTGGTGGAGGAGTATACAGGAACAGAGCCGCTGTATGTAGGAAAGGTAAGACATTATAACTTATTACATAAATGTGTGAAGAACTTTATGAAGTGTCAATTCCTTGAACTGTTGGTGGTGAAAATTTAAAAAAATGACTTTAGTGGTGTACTTTGAAGGGAGATCAGCGGGTTAGTTTTCATTGTCATAAAAGTAGCTCTCTTTTTATCTGGTTAAACACAATCTGTTTGGGAGCAGGCTATTTACAGAGTTTTGGCTTAAAATCATCTGGATGTGCTAAATATTTATTGTTTCTTTTATTTACAGTAAGCGTTAAGTGCGATACAGATTCTCTGCTGAAGGAACATGTATTATATGTGCAACTTGTTGAGTCCCTGAAACCACTGAATGATGCCCAGCTAGAAAGTTACAGCAGTGCAAACTGTGCAGGTCCTAAACTGCTAAATCTTTTGCTAGAATTGCAACTAATAGAGTTCAGATTAGAAAACCGAGCATTTGCATTTCTAAGCTATTTATTGTAAATCATTTTCAATCAATACAATTTATTTTGCTTTTAACTTTCCATAAACTAAACTGATTTCCATATCTCCTTTATTAGACACACAAAAGACACACAGTTGTGATGCCCCCCCCCCCACACACACATACACAAAAAAAATAAATAAATAAAAAAATAAAAAAAATAAAACAAAGCACAGCGTGCGGTAAAATAAATAAAACTTGATATTCTTTTTTTCCATGCAGTGTGCTTATGATGCTTATGAATTCATTAGTTCAAGATCTGCAGATTTCCTCACATATCTTATTTGCAGCACCAGTGTTGCATTTTACTGGCATATTTTTTATAGTCTTTCGAAAACTTTAAGAGCTGTTCTCTGATTGGAGTAGGTGTTGGTAGAGTAGTACTTTATCCAAATGATGCATCAAATGCCCCCTTTTATGTGAGTGAGCATAGAACCTGAAACCAAAAGCCCGAGTTAACTAAGCAAGTTGATGGTCATCTTGGTGACACACGTTATTTCTAACTGAGGTCTAAAGTTTTGTAAAGCCAGCTAATGTAAAGAAAGAAAGTGTGTTGAACTTTCTTTGCATTATAGACATTTTTCATGAAACATTTCCAAGTTGTGAAATTTCTGCAAATGTTTTACATTATCAGGAAGAAGGCATTATTTCTAAGATCCTCACCTATGACGTAGCTCGAGATATTGGACATTGGAGTGCCTCCAAAGCAAATACTGTTGTTGTCCTTGAGGAGCAAAGTAAATAAAGTGCCCAAACATAGATATACTGCAATACAAATAGGGTTTCAAGGGTAGACGTGCACTTATATATGAATTACATATTTGAGGAACTTAATGCATAGTGACACACATAAGTTATTTTAGAAAGTAATTTTTTGCTTCGGTCTACTAAATTGGTTTAAACATTTATACCTACAATATGTGCTGCATTTTTTATTTTATTTTGATGATTTGTGAAGCCAAAAGAATCAAATGTAACCCTTGCAGCTTACACAATCATCAGGAAAGCAACAGCTGGAATCTCTCTCCAAACTTTACTCATTTGCTTTGAGTGGCCCATGAAACAGTGCAACATTGTCATCCGATCCAAACGACAGTATCAGTAGTTTGTTCAGGTCCTGAAATTCGACCTACACGAACGTTCCAAAATAAGCGTTCCTACCTGTGGCTTCGCATGTCAGGTAGAGCCGTAATCGCAGGTTGATGGTTCAGTCCCTGGCTGTTCCAGCCGGCGTGCCAATGTATTCGAGGGCAAAATACTGAAGTGCTTGTATGAATAAGGACTGTTGCATAAAGCTCTCAAGTAAAGTCTTATATAAGACAGTTTATTGTTTTAACTTTTCCGGTTGCATATAATTCCAATTAGTTTGCATAAACTTTTCAGAAACCTGAGGAAATCAATATTTACCTATTTTTTAATCACACACACTTTCATCTATGACTGCTAGAAGTCCTTTAATTTCACTTTAAAACATAGATATTGGTGGTAAAATGTGCCTGCAGAAGAATTCTTGACCTGCCTTAGATATCATAGTCATTTAAAGACTAGCTTGCTTTTTTCAGTTCATGAAAACAGAATGCAGAAAATTAAGGTAAAATGCTATGTATCCAGTGGTGGCCAACCCTTCACACATAAGTGTACATATAGAAGAATTACACAAGAATGGCACTACTACATTTATTGCATAGGCATACTGTTCAGCTGTGCAATCGCATCAACTGTCAGCTCCTCATAAAACTCTCCTTATTTATCCAGTTTACATAAAAGAGAAAATGATTGTAGTTCAAGATAAAAAGTGTGATTTGGTCAAAGTCAAAGCTCAACTACATTAAAAGCATTTCTGAATGGTCTAATTATGCACTTCCTCTAATCAGTAACCACAAATGGTTCCCTGTGCTCTTTGGCATTTGCTTTGTAGGACAAAGATGCAAATTGGCCAGAATTGTTGCCAAAACGCATCACTTGAAGCAACTGCATTATTAAACAGACACTAGCACTAAATCCTTCCATGCAATCAACAGTAATTTCATTGTAGTCACATTTATGCATCTCCTTTTTAACCTGCATAAAATTACAGAGTTCTTGAGGTCAAGACCTTGGTATTTTGAATGAAGAGCAAGAGGTTACGTCCAAGTGGTTTCCTGCTAAGAATTATCTCTGAACATAGTTCTAAATAAGAATTACAACTTTAGCTATTCAAAACAAAAGCTCTGGACATACTGTTATGTACCCATTACATCATCCAAATGCACATTTACCTTTGTAATGTAGGAAACCTTTTCACTGACGTTTGCTTGCATGCCTTTGCTAAGGTAGGCATATGCAGATGACTTCATGCAACTGAAGAGAAGACATCAGTTTTAAAGAGCACAGATACTTTCAGCTGTCAGTAGCTTTTTAGCTCCTGTACCATGTACGTAATAGTCACTGTGATTTTCAGACTTCTTTCAGTCCACTTTCTCTGAAAACTATAGCCCACTGGCTTAAAACTGAGTACTTCATGTTCATGCTCTACATGAAAAGCTTTCCAAGGTTAGGCTTCAAAGCCAATTTAGCTCCGTCTCAAACTCTACAGTATCTATTTTTTCCCTTTTGCTTACAGTCTACCAAGTGAATGGAAACAAAAAACAAAAAGCCCTTAATTATAACTCATAATCAGAATAATTACACATGATTTAGTCATTTTATCTGTTGACTTACTAGCTTGTATCACCTTTTTTATGACTAAAGTCATCAATAAAGTAAAAAAGCAAGTTAAGAATTCAACAACTTTACCCACCTGTCTTCAAGACATCTAAATCTGGCACTGTTGTCTTATTTTCTGTTCACTAAAAAGTTCCTGCTCCAGGGCAAGCAACGTCTGATCACCCTGGGAAAATCTTAAAGTGCACAAACTGACTCACTTGTCAAACAGGAGCCTCCAGTCTTTACAGTTTATACACAACTTCTCTTATACATAAATTCATTTTAAAATATATTTTTATATCTAATTGTAATGAGAAATTATACCAAGTATAACTAACAACAAACACTTTGCAAGTCGTAGCTAAAGACAACCCCGACTTTTCTCCACCCGTTTGTCTCTTTGAATAATAAAATGAATTGTGATTTATTTTTTTGCTATGCTTTAAAAGTGCCTTGAACTTTAATATAGCTTTTTATTACAATTTATCTAATCTAATTTATCATTTTATCCAATCATAAAAGTTCTTTAGAAGCAATGAAAATGCATTGTTGTGTCTCCTTAGTGTTTGGTAACAAAGTCACTTTACTTAGTGATGACAGCTTCAGCAATGCCCTTCTTTTTGATGTTGAGGACAACGTCTTGACACCAGAAATCTGATCAGTGAATGCCATTTTCTAATGTAATTATAGATAATGGGTATATGTCAAATTAAATCAGTTTGCTATCATCTCAGTGGCAAGTGTACATTTGATAATATTTTCATTTTCATTTTTTTTCATTTCTTCTCATACACATCCCATTCATCAGCTGTTTCTCAAATAAAACTCGGTGAGTTGATGAGAGTGGACACCGTGTATGATTCGATTGCCTTACACAGGACGTGATATGAAAAGATGGAACATTAAAGCAGACAGAATGAGACACGCTGATGAGTCACATGCATCAATCATGTAATCCCCTTGTTTCTAATCAGTTAGACATGGCAGCTGGCCAGATAATATTGCATCTGCATATATTGATCTCTCTTTTCTTATAAATGAATGGAGATGTTCTCCATACCAGAGCCTGGTCTTACAGAATAATTATCCTTTGATCATTATTTGCCTGCAATTGTGACTGTGATGCATTCCTGCTGGCAGAACCAATGCAGTGTAAACAATGCAACAGGCGGTGCTGTCTGTCCACTGGTAGAGGAATAGACAGAACAAAGCCGAATGACATATGAGAAAAGGAATGAAGGAAGAGGAAGGCTTCAAAGGGAGACTGGAAAACAAGAACCTTCACACACTGACTGGTGATTCATTCAAAGGACAGGGTGCCAGGGAAGACAGTGAGCTGATATAGAAGAGCTTAAGGGACCTTGAGGGAGTGATGCAGCAGGAGGGAGAAGAGAAATGATTTTATTAATAAAATTATCAAGTTATTGCATTTCATGTGACTAGGCCAGTGGCCAGTGCTATCAGTGCTATTTATGGCGTGTGAGTGTGGATGGATTGTCTGGGTGTTAAAACATGCTCACACACAGGACGCTGGATTTTTGGTATCAACACTTTAATTTAAGCAATGAAGGATTAGAGCTGAGCGTTTGGCCTCTGTGTTGAATAATTGCAAAAAGTTTATTTTTGCATCATACTTTAACCCAACTCAGCAAACGTGCCAAATTTGCTTTTTTCACACTGTGGCTGCTGCCACTGTTCTGGCGGCTCCTGCCAGTGAAGTCAGATTTACCAGTAAAATGGTCAGTTACATGAAATTGGTTCATATCTAGCACTTTCCTACTCTACTTGAGCACTTTATACAACATGTCACATTCACACACATTCCTTTATTTTTTTTAAAGCTACACCTAAGTGCTTTCGATCTAACATTCACACTCCAATAAACGCATCAGAGAGCAACTTGGGGTTCAGTATCTTGCCCAAGGATACTTTGGCACGCAGACTGGAGCAGCCAGAGATCGAAGCACCAACCTTCCAATTACTAGATGACCTGCTCTATCTCCTGAGTGACAGCCGCCCTGTTTTGTCTGTATATATAGATAAATAATACTCGTGTACTTTAATGATCTGAACAGTATATATTTTCTTATATGGCAGCTCCTTTTCAAAACTGTGCTGTGATAAATAGGAAGGGAACTGGAGGAGAGAGAATTGCTGTAGAGTACAGGTAATCTTAAATGGGTCTTGTTAAAGGAAGTAGAAAGGGAAGAGACACATTCTTCATCTGTTCTGTCGTGTTTTTTTTTTTCTTCTTCTGTGTTGACAAATGCTGCCAGAAGTAAATCCATTGTGAGGCTGAATGTGTATGAGGCAGACTATTTTTGCAGACATGCACACATTTTATGCTCAATCTCTATACTATTGTGTAGAATTTCAGTGTTTTCTTTGTATCTTTCCAATTCTCTGATCTACAGTGTGCTTCCATATCTGGGATGGATTTCTGTCTCAGCATGAACAGAGAAAAGGTGCTTGTTTTAGTTCAAGGTTCTTATTATCCCATTTTAATTCTTAAGCCAAATGAAACAGATGGGCTTTATTTTATTTAATTTTTCTCATACATCCTGCATCTTTCTGAACATTATCAGTGTATCATATTCTCTATTTCTGATTTTAGATGCAGGTTTGTTGGACATACAGTAAAATCTGGTAAAAAATGTTGAAATCCAAAAAGGCAGTTTTATAAAAGAGTAAAGGTTTCTAAGTGAGTTTCTTAAGTTGTACATTAGTATTCTTTTAACATTTTTATTTATGCATTTATTTATTTAATTTCTGTGGATGATAGTTTTACTACTGGACAATTCCCTCACTCTTATTTTAGAAATTGAGACGCTGCTAACGAGCCTGGTAACCCTGGTATTTTGCATCTTGCGGCCCACTGTGGTAGTAGTCTGTTCTGCTGCCTCATCCTGTATTTAGACTCAACTCATCTGTGTTGGATTGCAGTTGGCAGTGATAGTGCTTATTCTACTCTGTAGATCTGCTCTAAGCAGGTGAACAAGGCTAAACAATACAACAAAAACTACAGTTTCCAGCTGCAGCTCCATTCTTTTACACATGTGCACACCCACTTTCAGCCACTTGGTTTGGACAGCAGCAAAGACTTGGTATTTATGCTGCTTTATTTATTTATTTTTAAATATAATCCTAAATTATATTAGCACACAGTTTTTTTTTCCTTTCTGGGCACCCATTTCTCTACTTTCTGTCTATGTTTCTGCAGATTTGCCTCTGTAACTGTAACTTGCAACGTCAGGCCTTCATTTAAACTTCATGTGACTTTTTTTCTCTTCATTTTCTCACTCAACTATGCTACCATTTTCTATCCACTCTCATCTCTGGTTCTGTCCCTAGTATATACCCTTCCTTCCCCATAGCTGTCTCCACCTAGACTGCCTCTGATACAGCCACCTTTTTAACACTTTGAAGCTTTTAAGATCAGACACTTTACAAGATGTAGTGAAATGTGGCAGGCCTAGTCCTGATTACACAGACTTAAATATAAGACAGCCAGTTTGCTTCATCTTTGAAATCCTTAATAAACTAAATATTCAGTGGAGCCCACATTTTTCTACGTTCCACTGCTAATTCTATTCTATTCTATTCTATTCTATACTGCTACTAAAGACATTCATTTATTGTGAACTCATGGTTAAAAATGTGGCTTGGAGACAGTGGCACTGACACAAAGACAGGAGGCTGAGCTGGAGGTGACAGAGTTGAAGATGTTAAGATTTTCATTGGGAGTGACTGGGAGGGACAAGATTAGAAATGAGTATACTGTATCAGAGGGACAGCTCAGGTTGAGCGTATTTAGAGACAAAGTTAGAGGGACATGGCTGAGATGGTTTGGATGTGTGCAGAGGAGGGATATGGATATATTGAATAGATGTTGAATGTGGAGCTGCGAGGCAGGAGGAAAAGGGGAGAAGACACAGAAGTTTTGTGGATGTAGGGAAGGAGGACATGCAGAGGGCTGGTGTGACAGATGAAGATGCTAGGGATAAGCTGAGATGGAGGGAGATGATGGAGGCAGGGACCAACCAAAAGAAGAAGAAGATGAAGATGAAATCTACTTTTGATCATTCTCTTATTCAAAAGGGGTCGCCAAAACCGGTAGCTCCACATTTGATTTAGCAGATTTGTACGTCGGCTACCCTTCCAACCCCATAAAAACTCAAAACAGCTGACTGCTAAATGTGAAGGAAGCTTTCAGTCACTGCATGTGAGTCATACGTCATCCCCTTCAGCAGGTTAGCCTACAGTGACAGCTGGACACTTTGTTATGACCCAAAGGTGAGTCTGACAATACATCAGCAACCTCACTGTCCCCCGAGTCACCCCACAGGCCTCCACTGTAAATCCTAAGGCATGGCTGACTATTGCTAGCATCAAATTCAACTTAAAGCCTGAAAATCATTACTGTTTAGCTATACTGACAATTGAGGTAAGCATGAAATATTATTTTATGTAAAACAAACATACAAAAAAAACCATATTCAACTCACAGTAATATCCTAAATAGTGCCCATTGCCACAATATAGTACCCCTCCTTTTTGTTTATCCAAGTTAAATTTATCCTCCATATCTTTTCCTATCCATCTGAGAAGCTGCATCAGTCTTAATTGGAGAGCACCATACACTTGCCGATTGCTGGCCAGACTGAACTAGCAGATAGTGAGGTTCCACCATGATCAGGGACTTGACTATTGGTTTGCTTTCAGAGGAAGCAACCACCGTAGCGGATAGGTTAATGCCTAGCAGGAGAGTATCTAATGTTTCCCATCTATATGTTGATATCGATTTTTCTTGCAGGTTGTTTAGATTCCCTCTTGGAGAAAATTGTAGGCAGCGCAATTGGTTTTAGTCACTGCTTATAAACTGTAGCATTTCTAAGGAGTTTTAGTCAGTTCACTGTATCAAAAGCATCAGAAGAGAAATGCCAGCATCACAGCCACAAGTCTTTGACCACAACAACAATCCTTTTTCATTTTCTTATCAGCGGGAAAGCTGTGAAGACTAATATCACTTCTCTTGTTTCATTTCAACTGGAAATTACAACCAAAAACAATGAAGTTTTGCATTGTAATGTGCTATTTGAATGCATTGCACATGCAAAGTAATAGCAGCCTTCATCCAGTATAATGTGTGTTAAACAGGATTTTTTTTTTAATGAAAATACCTTTTGGAGCACATATATATTGAGGTTATGCAGACCACTAATCGCGTGGCATTATTTTCTCTACCATTTTGCATGTGTGATCCTGTAGGGTTAAGATGAAGCAGTAGAATATGGTCCTTAGATGCTGGTGCACAACCATCTGGCAGCTACTGACCATGTGATCCGTTGTCCAAAACTTCCTTGTGATTGCTTTGGTTACTAGGAGACATCCTACCACCTACTCTCCGAGTGGTACAAAAACATGAAAAGCATGACACAAAGTGGAAACAGAGACCATTTGCCTTGAAAGTGAATGCTGCGCCTTTTGAAAAGTTTTGGCTGCAGTGCTGAGGCATAACTTTTACTTTGAAGTCCTCTGTTATCAGTTTGCATCACACTTTCTTTTACTACTGCTCAGTTAGTAGTTAGCAAGATTTCTATGCAAACTATGGGCAACTGGCAATTTGTTAGCGACACAAGGAGAGGCCTCCTGTGTGACCCATTTCATCTAGTGACTGCCAGCACAGTCCAGGAAACATTTGACAAACAGTCAGGGAATACACATTTTTCCCTTTCAGCCTGTGGTCGTATAATCTCCAATGTGACGGACAATTCACAAACATGCAAGAAACCTCTATAGCAGGGTTCTTAAACTCCAGGCCTCGAGGGTGGGTGTCCTGCAGCTTTTAGATGTGTCCCTGATCCAACACACCTGAGTCAAATATAGAAGTCATCAGCAGGACTCTGGAGAGCTTGCCTGCTTCCTGAGTAGGTAACTCACACATGACACATCTAAAACCTGCAAGACACTGACCCTCAAGGCCTGGAGTTTGAGACCCCTGCTCCATAGCATATTAACTCTTATATTCTCAGACCAAATTCATTTGGCCATTGGTTCAGCAGTAAAAATGCCCTAAATATCATTCTCATGACTTTTCTTAAAGTGGCTCAAAATACACTGTGTCTAGTAGAACCTTGTTCCCAGGCAAACAGTGAAATAGTAAAACAAGAATGAACATATATGGTGTCACAAGATCTACACCTGCAAAAAAGGACCTGCAAAGTAACTAAATAATCTGAAAATAAATAAATAAATAATCCATCCCTCTAGCCATTTTCTATTGCTTATATGCAATTCAGGCAGAGACACCCAGACCTCCCGCTCTCTGGCCATGTTCTCCAACTCTTCCGGGAGAAAACACAGGCATTCCCAAGGCAGCTGAGATGTATAATCTCTCCAGCATGGCCTGGCTCTGCCCTGGGTTCTCCTCCTTGTAGAAAATGCCAGAAACACATCACCTAGGAGGAGTCCAGGAGGCATCCTCTATATCCCAACAACCTCAACTGGCTCATCAATGTGGAGGAGTAGTGCCTCTCCTTTAGGCCCCTCCCATATGACAGAGCTCCTCATCCTATCTCAATGAGAGAGGTCAGACACCCTGCAGAGAAAGCTCATTTTAATAAGGAGAGATCATTTGAAAGAATTGAGGATGATTTATTGAGATACAGGATTCAATTAAGCTGGTTGGTGATGAGACTCTGATGACCCATCATAGCAGAACAGAATCTCAGCAGTGATAGGAATTAGGACAGAACCCCCCAGAGTCTAGATGCTGGTGATGGTGAAGATGAAGATGGAGGCTTCGACGGAGAGCTGAGTGACCGGGGTGAGACAGAGATGAGGAGGAGGCGGGCTGCACGAATGAGAATCTGAAAGGCAAAATGACAGAGGAGCACTGAGATTTAAAGTATGGAGAATGAAGGCTGATTTTTGAGAAGGCAAGCAAGAAGATAATAGGACTAGAGTGATGATGTCAGCCTTGAATTTGACAGTGTGCAAAAGTGGAAGCGATGTAAAGAATAGATTGCAGCCGAACACCCAGGAAAGCAGGCAGACGAGTGATTACAGATCTTCCTTATTGAACTTACACATAAGCGTCAACCGCCACTAGTTACCCTTTTTTTTCTCTTTGATAGATAATTATGCTCTACTGCCTTTCTTTTGCTGTGACATGTTATTGAAATACTTGCAGTTTCTTTATAGATTTAAACTACCAGAAGTGATCCGTTGGAGTTTAGCTTGTGGCAACGGAGTCCCATGATGACCCATTTTCACTGTGGTAAAGAAGTGCAGTGCCCATGGGAATTTTTCAAAATGAGCATGTTGATACGTTCTTGGCTGTGAAACTTGCCCATTATTCGAACCTTGTCAACTCATGTTGACAAAGACTACTCACAGTCTACATGGAAGCTACAAAGTTTTTATAACTGCCTTTCCACAGGGAAGTGTTTGATTGACTTGAGCTGATTTGAGTTTCTTGTTTAGTATTGATTTAAAATATTTGTTGTTTTTGTGGGTATGTTTTAGTATGCACTGACAATTTCAATACCAGTGATCTACCCAATGAAAAACTGGCACACCAAGTCCAACTGTGGAGAATTTACATTTTAGTGCATTCAAGTAACTGTAAAAAAATAAAATAAAAATAGAAATAAAAATCAGAAAGTTGCTTTAATGATTTCACAAATGATGCAGCTAAAATGTTGTACTTAGCAGGTGTAGAGAATGTGTAGACAATGTTCCTCTTCTTGGAAATTTGTTGTGCACTTTTGCACCTCTGGTCATTTTTTACGAGTGACATTCTGGCTCTGACCTTTAGTTTGCAGAGAACAACTTAGCTAAGTGTAGTGCATATGAGTGCATGTGTGTGTGTGCGTGTGTGTGTGTCTGCATGTGCGTGTTTTTCAAGCTGCCAACTTGAATCACTCCAGTGAGGATAGACTGACAGAAGGATGGGTATAGCAAGCCTGAGGGGGGAGAAATTGCATCATCCCTGCAGAATGATGATCTATGTGTGTGTGTGCGGGCGCGTGTGTGTTTATGTCCATGTGTGCAAGCAAAAAATCAAAAAAGTCTATAGGACATCTTTGTAAGCTCTTCTTTGTAATTACCTAGGGTTCCCTTAAACAAGTGCGGTAATGTAAATAGCTCTACGTAAAATGTGTTGGGTGAAACTCTACACTGAGGTGACGTAATGTAGTAAAATGAAGCTTTTAAAAATCTCTAAACTTAAACCTAAACTTAAATAGACAGAATGAAAACTGAAGTAAACAGTAAGTGAAAGTCCAGTATACGAATATTCGTATACTGGACTTTCACTTACTGTTTACTTGAACGCTAGTCTGGGAGGGCTGGTCCTCATATAAAATACAGTGATCACATGGGTTTACATTCCAGAGTCCCCCCGCGATAGGTGAAAATAAACAAAGTAGTGTTGTTATATTTATTTTTATAATTTATATATAGTTTAAGGCTTTCTAAACCTTTCCCACTCTCTTACTACAACTTGAATGATGAAGATGATGAATTTTGTAGCTGTGCAGTACTGATGGTGATGAAGGTGGTGCAGTGTCTTTGCCCTCAGCCGTTACTTCTATTTCCGCTAAAGGTGTAGGCGGAACTGATCTCTTTGTCCGAGTGATGAACATAGTTATGGGGTGTTACAGAAATACAGTACCTATATACTGCAAAATCCTGCAATATAGTGAAAACGCCACGAAACATAATTAGACTTTTGCCTTCCTTTTATTTATTTTTTCCTTTTTTGTCGCATTTTCTAAATCACTGCTTTCGTTCCAGGAATTCTTGCATAGGTCATTTTAGACATGCTTCCATCAGTTGTAGCAAAAAGCCAAACAAACAAACAAGGAAAAAACTGAATATGATTGTTTAGTTGAAGGACTTGTTGTGCCAGTATTTGTGGAACTGAATGAACACACCATGGCAACACTCCACACATGCACTCTTTCTAATTTGGAAATAGCGAAAGAGGGTGAGTCTGGGGGAAAGATATCAAGTGGTGGATGTGTGTGCTCACTTTTATTGGATAACTTTCACAGTTTGGACCAATGAAACTTTCTTTTTCTTTTTTCTTTTCTTTTATTCTTTTTTATTTCATTATAACTGAAATATTGATACCTCCAAAGTGTCCAGCAGTATATTTCCACTGACTATTCATGTATTTGTCTTCAGGATGATTCAGAATGGGGAGAAAAGGCAAAAACAGACAGATAAAAAGGAAGGAGAAAATGGATGATGGAAGCAATATCAAGGCACAGGCTTGCATTATTCCATGGTTTTACGACAAATACTTAATGAAAATCCCTGCAAGGGTGATAGAAGCCTGTATTTAATTAAGTCTTTATAAAATATTAACCAGGGAGGCCAGGGCGATTTCCCCTCTCCTCTGGTCTGTTGAGTAGATTGAACCACAGTTACACTGCATAGACAGCTCAGAATTATAATTATAGATGGAAGGTGAGTTAAAGGGAGAGGGCGCAGGAGCAAGCAGGTCTAATGTTCACTAAAGAGCCAAAGGGGAGTTTAGGATGGGGGACCAATGCATCTCCTATTGCTACCCCTGGAATGTCTTCTAATCACATTAGGGGAAACTATAGCTTTGATTTATAAGGGCTCTTTTAAGTTCACTTTTCAGCCACAGCACCTCCATGTCTCTACGTTTAACAGTCTTTGAATGACTTTGATCTCCCAATTTGGGCGTCACAACCTGTGAAGGGCACAATGGAAAAGGTGTAAATCATCACAAGAACTGTGGTGTCTTTTTTCACCACACTGATGATGGCTAGTCTTCAGGGAGCTGTGAGAAGGACTTAAGCTGAATTGGCCATTCTGAAAGAAGAAAAGTCAATGGATGGATGAAATATACACATTTCCTTTGGTCACGGTTGAT
Organism: Andinoacara biseriatus; assembly: GCA_015108635.1. NCBI lineage: Eukaryota > Metazoa > Chordata > Actinopteri > Cichliformes > Cichlidae > Andinoacara > Andinoacara biseriatus. Next base: position 8,876 of record VUQJ01015898.1, on the reverse strand, counting down.
GACCAAGTGTCATTTTTTTGTGTTGTCAGTTTTTCAAACCATCATTATTCACAGTGCTTAAAATAAAATAAGATACCTGCCAAATGTGTGAAAGAAAAATCTCAACTCAGAGGTTCACTTCTTATTTTTTTTCCAAAACTTTCAACAGTTTCTAATACTTTGAAGTGTCATCGACTGTGGACTGTCAGCCATGTGATAAAAAGTGGTCAAACAGAACTGTAATCCCTGTCTTGGTTCAAGGACAGTTTTACAGTTCGATTTGATTGGCCTCAATCTCTCCGTCTACTGGGACTTAGTTCTTAGTGCTGTGAGCAGATTTTGCTTGGGGTCCACAGATACCAGATCTGTGTCAAAATGTTCAATTAATGTAGAGCGGTTTGCATTAGCCTGCCTTCAAATGCAGTCCAACCAAGTAGTACTTGATTGCAATCTGAATAAATGAATACAACACTGGTAAAGCAATATCCAATAAAAGGAAAACAACAGCGGTACCAAGTTAATTACATTAAAGTGAATCATTTATTTTCAACTGAGAGAGTTGAAAAGAGTTAATTTTATTTACATATTAAAAAGCAAATGTGCTTTGGTGGTTTTAACAAATTACAACTTTTTTAATGTTCATCTAACTTCCTCGGTAATAGATATTTCTCAAAACTGAAACGATGGCCATTAATATCCTAATCTAACCAGAACCATGTTTTTATTAATGCAACTAGATGTTGTGGGAAAAACAAAATGCACATACTTTCAGTCACTGCATGCTCATCATTTTCAATCTGCCACTTGACAAATGTGTTTCTGCTCATAACAGTGATTAAAAACTTTAAAAACTTTAAAAACATTACTGTCCATACATTACTGTGCATTTGTAACAAAGTGTAAGCAATAGATCACATACTAATTTATAATGCCCTGAATCTATTTACAGATCCATACAGACTCTGATGAAGGTGAGGGCAACATCAAGTACACTATCTCTGGAGAAGGAGCCGGATCCATCTTCATTATTGATGAGCTTACAGGAGACATACACGCCACTGAGAGACTAGACCGAGAGGAGAAGGCTTTTTACACTCTTCGAGCTCAGGCCCGGGACCGGCTCTCTAATGATCCCCTCGAACCAGAGTCAGAGTTTGTCATCAAGGTCCAGGACATCAATGACAGTGAACCCAAGTTCTTGGAAGGTCCCTATATTGGCAGTGTGGCAGAGTTGTCACCCATAGGTAAGTCAGGAAACGTGTAGTGTGGTCAGAAAGGAGCCATCTGGATAGCTGTTTGAGGCTCTGTACACAGGAAAGCCCAAGGGAGCCTATACTGAATGGAACTGCGGGTTTTATTGCAGCTATTTTCATGATACATAAGTAAGGTATGTGAGCTTTTTTTATGTGCTCAAGGGAAGGTGTAAAATGCCAAGAAGAGCAATATGTTAAAATTCTCCTCCACAAGAGAGACGGATATGTGAAAAAGCAGACATGTAAGATAGATATGTTAAATGAAAAAGTATTTACTCTCGATAGTAGGAAGTGGGATAGTTACATGGAGCTATAACCTGTTCTTTCCAATGAGATTGAAAATGAAAGAAACAGTGCAGGCATATGAGGAAAGTAGAGGAAAACAAATTGCATTACTCCCAGATAAGCTGTGTTCTAACGCTGTTCTGAGGCAAATGATAAAAGGGAGAAAAGGAGGGAAAGAGGAGAGGTGTTCCGAAAGTGCAGTTAACGGACAGGGTACACTGCCAGTAAAAATGACACTACAATGCTTTAAATCTTAACATGTTTTTATTGTGACCAACTATATTAGCAGCAAACCGTGGCTGCTTGAAATTATCTGCAGAATGGAGAAGACAGGTGAATGAGGGTGTCAGGGTTTTCATTAGCATGGTATTACTGCCAAAGACACAGTTGATGTTTAATAGACAAAATTCTGTTTAGCTGCCAAGCTATATCACCATGCACGCTCCAAAGGGTTCGTGTGATACGGGTGTACGCGTGTGTGCGTGTGTGTGTTCATGCATATGCAGTGGAGGCGGGGGTGCTTCTTGTTTGAGTGACTCCAGGAGTGGTGCAAAATGGAATGGCTCTTTCCTGTTCAAGCCTGATTGGAATTAATTCCTGCTTCCTCAGCATGATTCAAAGCCTGGCCATTTCTGCCTACATTGCTCCCTAAAACTGAATGGCGTGCGTATGCGTGTGAGCAGGTGAGAGAAAGGAAAGTGAAAGTTAGCAAAAACAGGAGCACGATAAACAGAAAAGAAATAAACACAATTTTAGAAAATTATGCAAAACCCTGGGGAGCAAGGGATTTGTCCTCAAGAAAGAGTGTGTGGCAATCTTAAAAGCCAAGCTTGGTTAATATTAGTTTATGCATGCTTAATGATCATAACCCTTCCACCTCTGCTGCTATCCCTTATTTGACCCTGTCACATCTCATTTAATGTACACAATAAGAAAGTGGGCAGTTCATGTTTTAAACATTGTTATGGAGCACTACCACTAGTGAGGCAACAGTCAGCAGTTACATGAATCAAGCATTCTCCTGACCTGTCCCTGTCTTTTTTTTTTGAACAGCTTGACTGGCATATGTCACTCACCAGCCCCTGACGTTTGCTGCACGTTTCCCTGTTTGTCATTTGGTTCATTCTTATACTTTTATAAGTTTGTTATAAAAGTATATGAATATAAATAGAAGAATTTCTTAAATCACAAACCTGATAACTGCTAACATGAAAAAAAAGAAAAAGTAGATAAACACATCTGTGAGCTATTTATAATGGGTATCACAACAAATACACTTCCAGTGCTTTTTATTTTGGAATGTTTTGAACTCCTCATGCTACAAATTTCTCCTGGAGCACCAAATGTACTAATCTGCATTTAAAAAGAATCTCCAACAACAGCACGCCTCACGCTTGTCTGAATATTTGTTTAAACCTACAATGTCCGGCCAAAAATACTTTTTTTTTTATGAAATAAAATGTTTTTCTATTATTTTTATTGCTTTTTGTGACCTGCTTAAAGGTCTGTAGTAGGAACAAATGACCATGGGGTAGAGCACTTTAGAGAAGAGATTTGAAAACATTGAGGAATGTACAAAATGTTGGCTTTAGCCTTTCTAGCAACAAAGACCTGTCCCTTTCCTTTCTTAATATGTCTCTTGATTTTTCTTATTCAGAATTTTTTTTATAAGTAGCCTCTTTTTTTGTTGCTGCTCTTTTTCTTTCATGCATTCCCAGCATTCATGTATTCCCATGTATTCTTTCACACCTTGGTGCATGTGATTATGCACATGAACAATAGTGGGTCACAACCACCTCCAGGGGACAACCCCCACTGGGGTTTAAATAGCTGGGTCTCTCCACCTTGTTGTTTGAGAACACTGAACAAGCCTTTAGGATGAGAGGTGAAACGTCTTCAAGAAACTTGAAGTCCAGTCACCTTCGTCAAGCTCCAGAGACTATTCCCAGAGGAATTTTAACTTTATGTTCTATGAGCATGTTGAACATGTGCTAACATCTGCTGTAAACTTGATTTGTCTTTTTCTTTGTAAGCAAACCTTAGTACCTGCTCAAAACCCAGGTAGAATCAGTGCTTTTATATAATTTGGACACAGCTATTGTGATATGCCATGATGGAAGCAGGTTGCAAGCATTAACCACACCACTGATATGCTCACTGTGCTGTTTTATGCTCAGCCATATAGCCATATTGCCTTGGAGCATGTGAGGCCATAACAGTATGAAAGTAATCAGGACTCAACTGCCAGAGGCATATTCATCTTTACTCCTGTCAAGTCTCCCAGTGCTCGTCTTTGTCATAGCCTTAGAGCCTCTATACTTGTCTTGCACCTTTTTACTAAGGCTTCCTGTCTGGTTGCCTGTCTGTCTGTGTTTCAGCATGCTCAGCATTTTCTTTCGCAAAAAATAACACCATTTTAAAAATTAAGCTTGTTTTTTCAGTGTTGCTTAAAGAGAAAATAGGGCACTAATTAGGAGTGGTGAAGCGGGTGATGAAGTATGAAGGTCTGAGCTCTGTGCGTCCAGTGAAACTGCTGTCTTAAATCAGATTTGTTGTGCATGAACGATTGAATGTTGTTTTGAGAACAACATGTTGGGACAGAAGAGCGAGCATGGAAAGCCACTGGTGTCCTCCAGCTCATGATGATAAAAACTGTGAAAGATCGATTTGAAGCTAGAGGACACCCTGCAGTGAGCACAACCAATAAGAATGCTTGAGCTGACTGTACAGTGCTGCTCAGTTCTTAATTGTATTAACTGCCAGAATATTGATTCATTTTCTGCTTAGATGTTTACAGATTCCAAAAAGTGCTTTTCTTTTTTCTTTTTTTTTCTTTTCTACAATAATGGAACAGTGCCACACAGTGAGAAGACCCTGAGTATAAACTCCAGCATGAGCAACTGGGGCCCAAGTCTGGATATCCTTCCAGTTGCTTTTAGCAAGTTGAGGACAGTCAGTGATGGTGATGATGTGTCAAAGCAGTGAAAACTCAATCTGCCTTTTGTTTATCTTCCTTGTGTATTTATATTAATATTAAAGTGCTGCCTTTCTCAACTCAATCAGCAATGACTGCTCACTACCATTACCTATGCCTAACTGCATCGTACGGTGTGGAGTTGGTTTTTGTGGCCTCATTAGTCTGATCTTAGGTCTGCAGAAAAGCTGCATACTGTCACAGCTATAGTAATGCAGACCCAAAATACACACAATGTGCGTGAAAATAAATGTAAATATATAATTGCGTTTTCCTCATTTGAGGAAATTTTTAGAAATGTTTCAGTTTTTTTTACAGTAATTGTGTTACAAGAATAATGACATTTTAATTGTTATGCACAAGTAGTTTTCTTTCATGTTTTTCGAAGTTCTTTAAAGCCAAAGTAGATAAAGAACTTATTGTATTCTGAAATAAAAATGGAACATTATAGGTCTGTTTGATTAATGGCTTCTCACTTACAAAACTACAGGTCATCATTCTCTTTATAGCTCATCCTCCTCTGTATTTTCTGTACAAAAGTGGACCCATAATAAATGTAAATCACCTGCAATGTTAAAAGCTAATGTTGCCTCACGTCCATTTGTAAGATAATGTTAGAGGCACTGGTCTGTCCATTTTAAATACCCATCCTTCCATTATAAATTATATGTAATGTATCTTTGGCAGAAAGCCCTGTGCCACCCTAAAACTACCAGCAACTTTTACTGACTGTACTTAATATAGCATAATGGATTAAGATTCTAAAACAAGAGGTAGATATGAAAACCTCAAAACATTTTGCATTTGATTTTTATATTTTAAAATACACACTAACTTCATACTTATCTTGGTCTAACACAACCTGAGCACCATACATCTGTGCAAAAATGCAACACTGGCACACTGTTGCCATTTAATAGTTGAGGGATTCTTAAAGCACTCTTTCTTAAACTATTAACACTTCTAGCCAGTGCAATTGTACAAATGTGATGCAAAACTATAAACACAACTCACTGCTTTACACTCATACTAAATTCCAGGTGATACTTTACATGCTGCCTTGCTCAAGACTTCAGGTGTGATGTGAAATCTTGTGGTCTAACTCACAAAGAATATGATATTTGAATACATTCTACTCTAGCACAAAGGTCTTTGTGGTTTCCGTTTTGTTTGTTTTTTTGTTTTTTTAGGCCTGTCATGTCTGGCATTTTTGCAATCAGAATGATTATCTGAATGCACTGTTGTACCAAACATATTTGCTTTACCAAGAAGAGCTCTATAGATGGAAATTTATTTAGCCTAACGCTGTTTCAGCTGAAAACCATTAAAATGTTCCTCATTGGCTAAAATATAGCAGCACAATGCATTTGGAGCTTAAGAGTTAAGCTAGAGCTAGTTGCCAAGTTGCTCAGCCTAGCATGATAACTGGAAAGGGTGGGAACTAGCTTGCTTGACCACATACAACAATAATAATAATAGTAAAAAGAAATTAACTGTTTTATATTTAATTTTTTATTCCAATTCCAGTTATAGCTAGCCAAACAGACATGATAATTGATGGAGGCAGGCGATAACTAACTTTAAAATGGTGCTATAAATATTGCCAAACCCACATAGTGAGGTTCAGTGTCAGTCTGTAAAGTTAGAGATGGGGAAACAGTTTTACTACCTATTTTAGTGTTGCCTTAGGCATTGTTTGTTTTCTGGTGATAGATGTTATTATAAGATTTTGGACTGGGAATTTACCTTTATACATCAATATGATGTTCATGCAAGTGGTATACATGGTGTAATGGGCTAATTGTTACCTTTTTTGAAGCCTCATGATTAATAGTTGAATGGAGTCCATTTCTTTTTTTTTTTAGGTTCCCCAGCCATAGTAAGTGTTTAAATATTTATGTGCATAGCTTTAAGCTAAGACTGAAAAGTTTTAAAGGCCCAGAGGCAAAAGTAATGTTAAACTAATATGCTGCA
>VUQJ01015895.1:29666-45062 GCA_015108635.1 Andinoacara biseriatus | reverse complement strand
GAAAAACTCCCTTTTAACAGGAAGAAACCTCCAGCAGAACCAGGTTCAGGGAGGGGTAGCCATGTGCTGCAGCTGTTTGGAGGGTGAAGGGAGGGAGACAGGACAAAAGACATACTGTGGAAGAGAGACAGAGATTAATGATAACTGAATAAATGCAGAGTGGGGTATAAACACCGGGTGAGTGAAGAAGAAAAACTCAGTGCAACATGGGAAGCCCCCAGCAGGTACTATGGTGGTATGAGGTCTTGATTATTCAAGACCTTGTATGTGAGGAGAAAACTTTTAAATGTGATTCTGGGTTTAACAGGAAGCCGATGAAGAGAAGCCAATATGGGAGAAATATGTTCTCTCTTTCTAGTCCCGGTCAGTACTCCAGCTGCAGCATTTTGGATCAGCTGAAGGCTTTCCAGGGAGCTTTTAGGATAGCTTGATAGTTCAGCCTAGAAGTAAATAAATGCATAAATGAGCTTTTCAGCATCACTCTGAGACAGGATGTTTAATTTTTTTAATATACGCACTGAAGGACATATCCTGGTCCAAAATGATAGTGTTACTGGAGGCCAAGGTAATGCCATCCAGAGTAAGTATCTGGTTCGACACAATGTTTCTAAGATTTCTAGGAAATGATTGGCTTTTAAGTAATGGTTTAATCACTGCCACATTAAAGGCCTGTGGTACATAGCCCCTTAGCAGAGATAGACACAGGTAGCTTGTGAGTGAGCTCCACATAGGTTATGATCCCATTTTGTCACCAGCCCTAGAGTGTGATTGCAGCCCTAAGTGCATCAGAGGAAAGGTGCTCCAAGTGTCAAATATTATGATACATGCACAAACACACGTATAAAGAATGACTCGTCCTCTCATTGCTCGAGAGTTCGTATGAGAGGCTCCACAGCGGCCAGAAAGCAGGCTTCAAACTCCTGATCCGAGAAGCGAGCCGCAGACTGACGGGCGTTGCGTCTGATCTGCAACCGGTTGGCTGGAGGCAAAGCAAGGATCCTTTCGATGGCTTCTGCGTAGCTGTCCTCCTCGTCGGCCAGAAAGCCAGTCTGACCCTCCTCAAAAGGCACCACAATATCCAATTTGGGGCCGCCAGACTTGTGAGCCAGAATCACTTTCCCTGCTGCCATACACTCCACAACACCTAGGAGCGGGAGGGGGAGAGAGAGAGAGAGAGAGCAAAGATGCATATTTTCAAGAGAGTCCCATTTTAATTTAGACAGTAAGTCAGTCAGATCAATTACCTATTCCAAAGTGTTCATTCCACATGGTATGAAGACCAATGGTAGCTTCCCCCATCTCTCTCTTCAGCTCCTCAAAGGGAACATTCAGTTTAAACTCCACCCTGTCAGCCACACCAAGCTCCTGGCACAGTCCCCTCAACATGAGCACTCTGTCTTCATCTTCCTGGTTCCTGCATCCACCAATCAGAACCAACTTCAGTGCCTCTCTTTCCCCTAACCCCACCCTCTTCCTATCTAAGACCTTCTTAAAGGCTCGAATCTGCAGCCGGTGGTCCTTCTCCGGCCTGAACTGCCCAATGGAAATGATCGAGTGGCACTTCCTGTCCCCATCCTCTTCAAGCGCGATGTCCATAAAGGCGCTGACGTCACATGGCGGGTAGACCACACAAGTACGGTTAGGAGAGCGCCACAGTGACAGGATGTGATCAAGGGTCCAGGAGGAATTGACCATGATGAGATCGCTGCAGGAGCCAGCCATGCCATAGAGCAGGGCGAAAAGGCAGTAGTAGACCACCTTGAAGGCACTCAGGAAGAGGCTGTTTGAGATGTAGTCTGGGTTGTTGAACCTAAGACATTAACAGTTTGAGGGGTTAGAAAGCAGCTCTTTTTTTTTTCTAGTTATAAATACAAGGACAAGTCAAAGTGCTCTTTGAACACTGGAAAGGACACACAGTGATTACCTGGGGTTCCTCTCTCTCACTACAGACAGCATGTCAGTGCTGATGGTGGGGTAGTGAACATAGCTTGCCACGCTGCATCCTCCCAGGTAGCGGAACAGAGGCAGAGTGAACGCATAGCCCATGGAGTCGATGTAAATATCTGGGACAAACTCCGTCAGTGCCTCCCACCCCAGGAAGACAGATCCCACACTCTGTCCCAGCAGAGTGAAGTGAGGAAACAGTCCAGGCTCCACGAGCAGCCGGTGCCTCAGGAACACAAACTGAATGGGCCGGGGGAGCACGATGTTGAAGCGATGTCGTGCTCCCTCCAGAATTTGCTGGCCTGTCACCCCCAGGTCACCTGTGTACACCACAAAGTTGATGTTTGCATACCTGTGGAGACATTAAGGTATTTTTTTACTTTAATTATTCCCTATACCACTTTTGTACTGTAAAAGAAAAAAAGTAATTAAATTACAAAAAATAAGTGGCTCTACCTGTTCTGTAGTGCTCTGATGGCACACCAGAGCACCCTCTCTCCTCCTCCCCCAGCATTACAGTAGGGGTGAAAAAAAGCCACAGTGGGACGGCCATCCCTCGCCCGCCGCGCACTCCTGTTGCTCTGCAGCCAGAAACGCACTGCCAGCACTAGCAGGACCAGGACGGCGACCAGCAGAACACAGAGGAACAGCAGTGGCAGCAACAACTTCCACAGTAAACTGAAGCACAAAGATGCAACATGCTGAGTAATACTGTGAACCTGGGTTACTTTTCATAAAGAGACAGAAGATGAAGCTTTAGACAAAGAACCAAAAGGGAAGATCCAGGAGATAGAGAGACAATACATATAACCACAAAGAATTGAGAGTACAACCCACAAAAACAAAAGATATCAGAAAATGATGTATAAACCCTAATACTGTTCATATTTCACACCTTCACAGTCATTTTGACCCAGACCAATAATGCCCTCATAACATCTGTCCACACAGATTGCAGTCAAATGAGTTCTGTTTACTTACTCCTCTATATTCAAGTGCATAATTCTAGCTACTGTAGGACAAACAACTCTGCGCGCCATTTGTCTGTAGTGAGTGTAGGCTGTCAGTCCACCGTTTACCTCAGCTAGTGTGGACTATTTACTCCAGGAGATGCTGTAAATCTTTATGAAAGGAGTCCGATCTGCTGACAGTAATTGTGTCAATATTGGGAATAAGGCCTTCTCAGATGATAAAACATAGGATATGAATGGATATGAATTTAAATGTGTGTAGCCACATACATGAAAACGCGATTAGGTGGAACAGCGACATCCAACTCGGCCGCTGTATTCAAGGTGAAGGGGTAACATGTGGGGCTGGGCCATATATCATTCACTATAATACCGGTAAAAAAAAAAATCTTGCCCGGGAAAATAAATTATATCATGATATGCTAATTTCATGGCGTGAATACGTCACCCCGCCACGCAGCGGATTACGCTCATGTGGGTCATGCATTGTTGCCAACTTTGTGACTTCGTTGCTAGGCTTTTCCCCCCTTTTGCTGCTTTTGCTTAGTATCTTTTCTGTATAAAATCTTAATAACAGAGCTGTGAGTGTTTTGTTATGGAGGAAAAAAGCATTAAATATTTTTAATGGATTAATTCTAAGTTTATGAGAATGCATCAGTTTCTCGGAAGATGTTCTCACACACGAATGGGCAAAAATGGGCAGCACAGCGACGTGGTGGTTAGCACTGTTGTCTCAAAGCAAGAAGGTCCTGGGTTTAGATCCACCACCTGGCCGGGGCCCTTTTGTGTGGAGTTTGCACATTCTCCCCCATGTCTGCATGGATTCTCTCCAGGTACTCCGACCTCCTCCCACAGTCCAAAGAAATTATTAGTTGGTGGATCTAAATTGGCCATGAGTGTGAATGGTTGTCTGTCTCTCTGTGTTGGGCCTGAAACAAACAAGCAACCTCTTGCACCATGGCAGCTGGGATTGACTCCAGCTCCTAGCTACCCTATCCTGAATTGGATAAGAGGAAGAAAAAATATGGAAGGACATGAAAATAGGAATGTCCTGGAATTGTTGGGATTTATTATTTAAGCATATATAACCATTACAACCGTTAAATACTGTCCTCGTTGCTACATCATAAAAAAATACTCATAACTACCATTTTCCACTACTAAATCAAAATTAATGAACACTTTTCTAGTCTTATTGATCACTTAAAGTGCTTCTATTCAGTTCAACCACTTTATCCACCTCATATCCATGTCCAATTTCTAAACACCAACCTTACATGCACTTCTTTGGACTGTGAGCTAAAGTTGAAACCCACACAGGCACAGGGAGAACATTCAAATGCTACAAAGAAAGGTCCCAGCTGGGATATGAACCAAGAACCTTCACAGTTCTAACCATGCTATCCACTCCACCACCGTGACAGAACTGACCTCTGTCTGACCTCTCTGTTCCTTTCGTGTCTCATATATGATCACTGTTTGAAGCATCATGGGTGACAAACGAGTTCCTATCGTTGTGGAAACCTGGGCAAACACGGTGGGCTCACAGGCAGTATTCATGTCACCACTGACCCATAATAAATACACACAGACATGGCATGTACAGTGGCTCTAAAATCCATCTCATCAGATACGGTTCAAATTTGACCCGGAAGAGCCTCGGTGTAGAAAAATTTGTAGCACTTGCGCAACAATATAACGTTTAAAAATATTTTGATTTATGTGTATATTGGGTCGCTTTAGGAAAGGTAATCTGCTTTTAAATGACAAAGTGGGTCAAATTTGACCCGAGATAAAGAAAGAGATAAAGAAACAGTTCTATATTTTTATATTAATACAGTAAATGTTCAAGTTATTTTAATTATCTTTTCTTATTTAGATAGAATTATTATATTGTAATTTTAATTAAAACATGCAACCATTTAAAAGTTAAATATTGGTTTTCGTAGTGACGCTTTATATAAACAAACCGGAAACCCTGGTATTTTTATACTTTTCCCGATTGCAGGCTACAGTCGTTGAATTAGCTCGACAGCTGAATAACAGGAACTCTGTAAATTTCTCACCGCTCTTATTAATTTCTATCTTGGACCAAAGATCGTCTCTGCTACTGCAAGTCAAACAACCGAAAAGAAAAAGAAGCTAACTCTGCTTCCACAAGCGCCGGTTTACCGTTCATCGGCAGGTTTAAACAACTGCTTTGAAAGCAAATATATCCTACCTCGTTAATTCGCACAAATAATGGGCCAGCTGATCGTGGCCCGACATCCTGCCCGCAGAAAATTAACAACACATCACAAAAACTGCTTTCCTCCTGTGCCGCTTCCTTCCCCCCTGTGTTTCCCACCTGAGCCTCCACGTTGTACAGTGGTTCCCTTTTATCTGGCGCCACCTACAGGCGAGGAGGTATTACACCACTGGGCTTTTCCACTCTTGAAAAGTCCAATTGCAGCTTTTACGTTACATTAGACGTTTGCAAGCTATGCATAATTTAATAAAGTTGTTCAAAACGCAACAGTAACCGTAAACTAAGCCGCTCTGCCTCCGCTTGACCCATGCCCTTGTTCTTTTCTAAAAGTAAAGTTCAACTTCTAAATAAACACAGTTTCAATCAATATTGTCTCCCTGCCCCCATACTTTGAGCAGACCTCTGTCTTTTCCAGTCTGGCTGGACCCTGTCATAATGTCGACTCTTTTGATTTGCTTTGTTTTTATGAGTTTGAACATACTCCTGAAAACAGGACACTGCACGAAAATACGGTAAGGCACTTTAGAGAAGATTTTTTTTTTGGAGATTATAACCCTTTATTGTTATTTTGAACTGTTTTCCACAAAGAAAAAGGGTTATTACATGCTTATGTAAACCATATTCAACCATAATTAAATAATTTCTGGACTATATAATTTCTGGTGTCTGTTAACTGCATGTTTTGTTTTTTAATTTAGTGACCAAATTCTATCAGTCACCCCAAAAACAAACGAACAAGTAGACATTTTGAAGAATGTTTCCACACAATATAAGGTAGACATTAAATTTTACTCTATGGGGGATTATATACCTGTACATCTTTTTCCTTCTGTGATTCATAACATTTGATATTTTCTCCCAGACAGCCCTGTGGCAGCCTGCTTCAGCTGAGTACATCAAAGAAGAAATGCAGGTCCACCTCTTTGTCCCTGCTAACAGCTCCAGGACAGTCAAGGATCTACTGCAGAAACATCACATAACACACGAGTATGCCGCTTAAAGCAAGCATCCTTTTCAGTAAACACTGTCACATTTCATTCTAGGTGAATAATTTGTGCTTGTTTATTCCAGGGTCTTACTGGCTAACGCTAATGAGCTGATTGAAATGCAAATGAGGAACGCCTCCACTGACCCACGAAGCGGCTCAACGTTTTATGAGAGATATCACAGCTTGGAGGATGTACGCATTTCATATTAGTCGACAGTGAGGTTTAAAGGGGACCTAACATGCGCATTTCCAGTTCTGTAGTTTTGTTCTTGGGCATCTGCTAGAGTAGCTTTGCATTAGGCCTTGGTGCAGCCTTCTAGTTCATCCATTTAAGCCAGCTTTCTTCTGATTGGCTGCCCCTTGCAAACAAAAGGTTTGAACAGCAGCTGGGTAGAGCTTTTAAGATGATCGTATTAGGGGTACCCACTTTCATCGACATCGTGAGAAGAGTTAAGCTGTTGGGATAACTTGTAAATAGGCTGACCTTATTATTTGAACCATGGTAGGGTTAAATCCAAGCTCCATCATTCTAACAGTTTACATGTGACAGAAAACATGGAAAACCAGAACAGATCTCCAGGATGTACCCCACATTTCGCCCTATGACAGCTGGGACTGGATGAATAAAAAGATCCTCTTTAAACGTGTCTAGTGAGGATACTCTTAGGATGTTTCAGGATGTTTCAGCTCCATTATCTCTAGCATGGACAAATTTTACATTCTAAGCTTCACAAACATGGCTTGTCACAAGGCTGCTGTATTAAATTGCACAGAAATGTACAGGTATGCATATATTGCAGTTTACAACCAAGCACACTGTCTCCATTGTAGATCTATGACTGGATTAATAGGACTGTGCAAGACAACCCCAGAAAAGTCAAAGCCATCCTTATTGGTTCTTCATATGAGAAGCGACCGCTGTATGTACTCAAGGTAAAGCTACATCTATCAGCTTTAACTTGCAGTAATGACAAAGAGACTAATCGGTTATTTTTTCATTTCTAAGCTTAAGTAACCAACACAGCTTATCCCATTAGAAGTATTTTAAGCCAAAAACTATTCAATGTCGACAGCACTGTTTATGACTTGAGATCAGCTGTTTTTAATCTAACGTTAATGGATGGTCTCTTTTTCTCAGCTGTCTTTTAACGACAGGCCAAATAAGACAGCCATGTGGATTGACTGCGGGATCCACGCCAGAGAGTGGATCGCTCCTGCTTTCTGCTTGTGGTTCGTACACTATGTGAGTACACATGAGCTGTGGCGACTCTGTTTGTTTGCAAATGTGATGGAGTTTGTTCTCTCTCGGAGCAGTTTCACTAACATTTCTGCCACCTCGCCATCAGTCTTTAGCATTTTACGGGCAAAACACAGAGATTAATCACATCTTGGACAGCATGGATGTCTACATCCTGCCTGTCTTCAACCCTGATGGCTACAAATACACATGGACGACAGTAAGAACGCATGAAAAGGAAACATCTCCTTTATACAAAGGAAGTAATTTTAGCTACATGTTTGATTTATCCTTTTTTTATTGCCTCAGGAGAGGATGTGGAGGAAGAACCGTTCCATCAGCAAGGGGACTAATTGCTTTGGAGTTGACCTCAACAGAAACTTTGATGCCAACTGGTGCAGTAAGTTTTCCTGCTTTTTTTTTTTCAGCATTTTTCCTTCTGGGGCACAAACTTAAGTTGTGAAAATCACAGACCACACATCAGCTGATCATACAAGAGTCTCTGTAGCTTCCACAAGGTCAACTGTTGCTGTTCTACCTAGCTAAGGGAGCTTCTCATAATCCTTGCACCGAGATCTACTGTGGGGAGTTTCCTGAGTCCGAGCCAGAGTCACAGGCTGTGGCCAACTTCCTGCGCAGACACAGGGACACAGTTCAACTCTACATCAGCATCCACGCCTACTCCCAAATGCTCCTCTTCCCATATTCCTGCACCTTGGAGGAAGCAGAGAACCACAGCGATTTGGTGAGTAGTCTGCGTGGCCCACTGATTTATCCATCAGCCACGAAATGACTGAGATATATTTAGTTGTTCACTCTAAATCTCTGCGGACATACATTGTTTCATAAGCTTGAGATGGCCCAAGAAGCTGCCCAGAACATCAAAAGATATTACAGGAACACCTACAGATATGGTGCCGGAGCAGCAACAATATGTAAGACAGCCTTTATTTTTAAGGAAAATCACTTTAATATAGATCTGGGCACACGTGACCGTCTCCGTCCTTTCTTCAGACCTGGCTCCGGGCGGTTCTGATGACTGGGCGTACAACCTCGGCATCAAATATTCCTTCACATTCGAGCTCCAGGACCGTGGGAATTATGGCTTCCTGTTACCACCTTCTCACATATCAGGTGCCTGCAATGAAGCTCTGCTCGGGGTCAAGATCATTGCTCTCAAGGTTATAGAGAAAACACGAGCTTCGACAGGCCATCACACAATCTAAGCAGCTTTGTGAATGTAACGTGATAAACACTAAAAGATCAGCTTACCTGTAACCTGTATTCAGTCTGTTATTTGTGGTGTATTTGTTTTAGCATTCCTCTAACATATTGTATCTTAGGAGGTGTCTGTCTTGCAGAGATTGGGTGTACGCCAGTAGAGAAAAGCAACTGAAATGTGTTAATCAAGGTATACTGACCGCTTGGGAAATAAGGGGTCACCTTATTTCCCAAGGGGTCAGTATACCTGGATGATAGATCCATATGTTGATTTTATTCTGGATGCACTTGCTGGCACAACTGCCTGGATAACTGTTGGTACACTACCTTGGTGATCCCTGAGGCTGAGTTTGTCTTCTCCTGCTGTCAAACTGGGGATGTTTCACATATAAAGTAAATGTGTTGACTCTTTACTGACAGTGCTGACAGATACTGAGTGCACATGAGTTCCTGACTCAAAGCTAAACTGTTGTGCTTAAAATCACACAGATACATTTATGTAACTGCTATTATTCTTAGAAATGTCAAAATTAGTATTTGAATATTGTTGTTGATGTTGTTAATAATGTACGTCCTCCTAATAAAACATTATCCGAAGAACATCAACCCCTAATATTAATGCTGTTGTTTATTTTATGTCATTTTAATATTGGTTTCATTTTGTCATGACAACCACATCATCCTGCTATGATGTCATGAGTTTTTAAATTTAAATGGGTTAGAAGTCTTCAACTCTGGATAGGAGTTCCAAGACTTTTGGGAAAACATTCTGAGGACTGACGAGACAATAGATGAACTTTTTGGAAGGTTTGAGTTCCATTACATCTGCATAAAACTAACACAGCATTTCATAAAAAAGAACATCACATCAACAGTCAAACATGGTGGTGGTAGTGTGATGGTCCGGGGCTGCTTTGCTGCTTCAGGACCTGGGACACTTGCTGTAATTGATGGAACCAGAAAATCCTGAAGGAGAATGTCTGGCCATCAGTTCATGCCCTGAAGTTCAAAAGCACTTGGGTTATGCAGCAGGACAATGATCTGAAACGCACCAGCAGGTCCACCTCTGAATGCCTCAGAAAAACAAAGCAAAGCTTTTGGTGTGGCCTGGTCAAAGTCTGGACTTAAATCCGATTGAAATGCTTTGGCATGATCTTAAATGCTCGAAAAACCCTCCAATGTGGCTGAATTAAAACAATTCTGCAAAGAATAGTGGGACAAAACTCCTCCACAATGATGTGAAAGACTCAATCCTGGTTATTAGAAATGCTTGATTGCAGTTCTTCATTAGGATAGGGGGGCAATTACTTTTTCACACACCTGATTTTTTTCCCCTTTAATATATGAAGTTGTTTATTTTAAAAATGCTTTTTTTATATATATTTTTGTCTAATATTAAAATTTGTTTGATGATCTGAAAATTTTAAGTGACAAATATGCAAAAAAAAGGGGGGGCAAAAGGAGGGGGGCAAATACTCATTCATGGCACTGGATTCTGGCTATCTCCCACTCTCTCTCTCTCTCTCTCTCTCTCTCTCTCTCTCTCTCTCTCTCTCTCTCTGTGTGTTTGTGTGAGAGATAATAACAGTAGATGAACTGGCGGTGGCGGTAATGCATCGCCATGGAGGATGACCTCCTCCTTCTAAAAACCACGAAAGAAGAAGGCCGTATGATGCGCACACTCCGCCAATATGAAGGCACCCTGGGCAGTTTCTGCCTTTGCTTTTAAAGAATAGGCCTTGTAATTTTTTTTACAAGTGCTAAATCTGTCAGCTGGACTAAAGAGTAGGTGTGACAACGAAAAAATATATTGGGTGAGACTGATTTTTAATTTAAATATCAGCGGGCGCGCTGCTGGAGGAGGCTGAGATAGGCCCCGCGCTCAGATAAAACATGACACAGTTAACTTTAGCATTAGCCTCCATTCGCTTGTTGTTTCTAGTATGAATTATGCAGAGTAATTGATATTACTCGACGAAGCCTTTTGAGTCTTATTTGCTTTCCTTGTTATTTAAAGACTGCAAACAGAATCCAGTTTTTGTAGTTAACTGGGGACTTTGGCTTACTTAAAGCTAGCGTGCGATGCAGCTCGCTATGAGTTAGCACAGAGCAGTTGCACAGAGGGCACATATTTGCATATGTTTATGTTTTGGATGCGTGATTATACACGGGAGCGCTAAAACGTCCAGGAAGGCCATTGGATTACCAAACGATTGCTACAGCAACACTTAGATCTGGTTTTCAGCTGCAATGTGAGGTATCTGAATGAGTTGATTCAGAAAGTGTAAGGCAATCACACTGCACAGAAAGTTTCCTCACATAACAGCTTTTTAAACCATCACTTCTAAAGTGTCAGGCTGTAAACATGCAGGTGATTACAGACAGTTCACGGAGCATTGTTTTTCGTATTTGCAGTCCTGCAGAATGTCCAAGATCAGGCGGAAGGTAACAGTGGAAAATTCAAAAACCATATCTGACAGCAGCAGCAGCAGCAGCACCACAACCAGCAGCAGCACCAACCCCGCCGCCCCGTCCCGCAGGCCCAGTGTGTTTGAAAGACTTGGACCCAGCACTGGGAGTAATGCTGCTGATGTATGTATTACCTTGAATTAAGATCCACCCCTCCCCTCAGGATTTTAAAATTACTTGGAAATTTCTGAACCTGAAATTTCCAGCAGAACACGAGGATGATACTTGTGTTTGTTTTGCATGCTCCATATGTAGTTGCTACATCCATATAGTCTTTAAATATGGTACTGAATTTTGTTCCCCTTTGGTCAGGCCTATAAACAATCTTTCTGTTTTTTCGGCTTATCTGTATTTTTAGAGTCACTGTAGAAATTGGCTGAAGACTGGAAATTGCAGTTACGGCAACGCTTGTCGCTACACACATGGAACTCAGCCACGAGGCAAAGGATTTAGCTTTAGCCGGTAAGATGACTATTGAATTTGGATTGATTCTTGTTTTGTTTCTATCAAATCAACCTCTGTGCATGTTTTATTTTATTTTTATTTTTTATGTGTCTTAATGGGACAGGTCAACCGAGAGACCCACAGGTGATCTGCGGGAGAGGATGAAGAATAAAAGACAGGATGTTGAAGCAGAAAACCTGAAACGAGACCTAGATGAGCCCACGTCCCCCACAGTGAGAGTGAGTTGTTTGCCCCTTTGTAATAACGTGTTCATTAATTAGGAGTCTAATTTGGATTATGAATCATTTTTGAGCTTTTACGACATGAAGCACCATTTATCGGTTTGTTATTGCCGCTGTAGCAGAGAGAGTCCTCCAGAGGCCGACACAGGGAGAAGGAGGATATAAAGATAACAAAGGAACGCACCCCAGGCAGTGAAGAAGAGCCCACAGAGTGGGAGACCAATCGTGAAGGTTCGCTATTTTGTTT
The DNA here is from genome assembly GCA_015108635.1 of Andinoacara biseriatus. Taxonomy (NCBI): domain Eukaryota; kingdom Metazoa; phylum Chordata; class Actinopteri; order Cichliformes; family Cichlidae; genus Andinoacara; species Andinoacara biseriatus. The sequence continues at coordinate 33,051 of VUQJ01015895.1, read as the reverse complement.
TGCTGAAGTTTAAAGGGAAAATGACACATTTATTTGTAAATAAAGTGAACTGTAAGAACATCTGTATGTAACTTGACTTGACGCACTCCTTTCCATTTAATTTTTTTATTTTTTTTTTTACTTTCAGACTCTGATATTGGTGATTACGACTATGAGTTATCCCTAGAGATGAAGCGTCAGAAGATTCAGCGTGAACTAATGAAATTAGAGCAGGAAAACTTGGAGAAGAGGGAGGAAATTGTCATCAAGAAAGACGAGACTCCGACAAAAACCAGAACCACGGCCTTGCCAAAGGTTAGTGACAAGGTGCTTCCAATTATTTGGATGTGTGACACCTGGATTTCAAATGTATTAGCACAGCTCACATCCCTCATTGAAGTAGTTCTCTGCAAGAGTAATTAACATCTGAATTTCAGTCTGACATGTCACCTTTGCCCTTCAGGCATCCCCTGAGCAGTTAAGCTCCAAAGATTCGCCCTCATCCAGAAAGTCCACTGGCTCCCCAAAACACAAACGAGGAAACAAAGGGCTGGGCTCAGGGAAGAAAGAAAAAAAGGCGTCTGTATCCTCGCCTGTTTCAGAAAGTGCCAGGTAGGAAGACGTGGATGGTGTACAGTGAAGGAAAACTGAATCTGAGACCTTCACATATATTTGATGATGAAGTTCTGATGCATATCTTCCATCATGTTTCAACCAGGTCTTCAAAAGGAAGCCACAGCAAGAAGAAAGGGCCCCGTACCCCCAGTCCCCCTCCACCGGTCCCTCTGGACCTCCCTGTGGTTGGGAAGAAACACAAAGGCAAGCACAAAAACAAGGAAAAGTCTGATGAGAAGCAGAAGGAGGGGAAAGATCGTGGACGAGATACGGAAAAACACAAAGAGAAGAAGGAAAAGCGCAGGTAAAGTGGGGACCTACTGCATCTGCATCTTGGGTTGTAGTATATGTGCATGCTAATTTACATATATTTTTAATTTACTGAGCCTTATTCACAATTCTCCTGAGTTATCCCTTTCAATTTCCAGTGCTCGTTCTTAATAACCTTTTTGTTTGTAGGGATCGATCGGACAGTTCCCACAAGGCCAAGCGGTCTGTGACATCAGAGGAGCGTTCTGGTAGCGTGTCATCTCCCTCCAGGGGTGTGTCACCCCCAGTCAGGAAGAAATCTACCTCTCCTAAAGCTTCCTCCCATAAGGCTTCCATCTTAGTGTCTCCTCCTCACAGGTGAGCGCATGATGGTTTAGAAAACGTTGTTTTCTTGTCCAGGGCTTTAAACTCTCGACTCCTGATCTGTACTTCTTATTTCACAATTATACAAATGTATTTGGACATGATGGCCAGGAGGAAATAACATCTTATCACTGCAGGTCTCCTTCCCCTCCACGCCACCAACGCAGCCCCAGTCCTTCCCGTCACCGCTCCCCTTCGTCCCATTCCGGTTCCTCCGCCCAGCGGCACTCTCCCTCTCCTCGACGCCGTCGTTCTTCCTCTCCCATCTATCACCGGAGTACCACAGCTCAGGCCTCACCTGGGAGTTCCCGGCGCTCTCGATCACCTCTCGTTTCTCACGACACCTCGTCGCCCCATCGGCGGTCTGACAGATCGAGCCCCAGCCGGCGCCACTCCAGGGGCCGCGAGAGGAGTCGTGGTGACAGAGAGAGGAGCCCGCCCACCCAGGAGCGCAGACATGAGCGCAGAGATGGTATCTTTATCTTCCACTACTGGATTTCTTTTTGTCAGTCTGTTGGCTGATAGACATTTTAAAACAACCCTCCAATGCCCATTAGGCTGTCAATTAAAAAAATGTCATTCATCCCTTCTTACGCTGTGTGTCTTTTTTCCAAACAGATAGTCACAGCAAACGGGAAAAAGACAGTATCCGTGATGACCGGGACTATGACTCTGAACAGATCTCACGGGATGCCCGTGATGACCGGGACACCAGAGATGCTCGTGACCGACGGGACACTCGTGACCGCGGAAGGGAAACGACCCGAGAGACTCGTGACAACAGGGACGTGAAGGACTTGAGAGAGAGCAGGGCGGAGACCCGCTCCAGTCGAGACCGCGAAAGGGAGCGAGAGAAGGACCGGGAAAAGGAGCGGGAGCGAGAAAAGGAGAGAGACAGAGAGAGGGAGAGGATCGATGCCCATAGGAAGGAGGATCTGACTCAGGATGACAGGAGTTACGGGAGAGGTCACGGACGTGACGATGGAGGTAGAGGTGAAGGAAGGACTGAGAGCAGGACGGACAGAGCTGAAAGGAATGGACGAGGAAGAGGGCGTGCTAATGAAATACCTGAGAAAGGCAAGAACTGATGTTACATGTTTAAGTTGGGACAGAGTGTTTATAAAAGTGTTTTTTAATTTTTATTTTAAATCTTTTAAAATCTGAATTTAATTGGAAATGGTCTAATCTGCACTGCATCCCAGATTTTATGGAAATGGCTTTACCCTTTAGTCTATCTAAAGCAACTTTATAGTATATGTCAACCCATTTTCTAATTTTTCCGCCCATTAGGCTCCAACAGAAACTCTCGAGGTTCCCAGCTGGAAAGCAGCCATGACAATTGGGAATCACGGAGCAGTGCAGTCCGTGAACGGAGTGTAGAAAGGACAACAGATCGCAGCGCTGCTGAAAGAAGCTCCGACAGGGTTTCAGACCGAGACCGCTACGAGTGTGAAAGAAGAGGAGAGCAGAGCAGAGACCCCTCCTATGACAGGAGAGGAGGGCATGGAGAGCGGGATCGCAGAGACAACCGAGGAGAAAGAGGTGAAGATTAGGAGCCCAAATATGATGTCCCATGTAAAAATAACTGCGTACTTATTCATGACTGGTTTCTCTGTTTAACAGACCAAAGAGCAGCTTCTCCAAGCAGACACCAGGGGAGGTTAGAGGAGTCTGAGAGGGAGGAGAGAAGAGAGGAGCGCAGGACGGATAGAGCAGAAGATAGAAGAGAGGATAGGCCCCGCGACCGAGAGCGAGACAGAGACAGGGAGCGAGAGAGGGAACGGGAGAGAGAGAAAGAGAAGGAGAGGGAGAGAGAGAGAGAGAGGGAAAAGGAGCGAGAGAAGGAGAGGGAGGCGGAGAGAGAGCGGGAGCGTGCCAGGGAGCGAGAACGGGAGCGAGAGAGGGAGCGAGAGAGGGAAAGGGAGCGCGAGGAGCGGGAGCGAGAGAGGGAGAGGGAAAGGGAGCGCGAAGAGCGGGAGAGAGAAAGGGAGAGGAAGGAGAGAGAACGAGAAAGAGAACAGCGCGAGCGGGAGAGACAGCGGGAGTGGGAGGCACGAGAGAGGGGAAGGGAGGAGAGGCGGGAGAGGAGAGAGGACGCCAGGGACGACCGGCCGGTTCGAGACAGCCGGGATGATCGCAAGATGAGGCATGTATTAAC
>VUQJ01015894.1:19573-31929 GCA_015108635.1 Andinoacara biseriatus | reverse complement strand
TGGTGACCTTTGGACTGCCCCAGCTCTGCTCAATGATGACAGTGCGACCCTGAAACGAGGCAGAAAGTTGCGAGGCTCTGCACAAATATGTTTCATATATATAAAAAAAAAAAAAAAAACTAATCAGGTTCTTTACACAACTATTTTTTTTATGGCTGTGTTATTTGTCTCCTTGTTGGCATCATTTTCAAGGTAGTGTGTAACGCCTGGCTGATGAAGGACCTAGGCTTGCAAATCTGCTTTATTAGTCAAAATATATAAATTCTTTCTTGAAATTAAACCAGAAATGCAGCGATAACCACCTTTATAAGGTGGGATATTTTCCTGTGTCTGCCTGTGGAGGGCAGTGTAGCCGTTTATGAATGGCATATCTGGCTGTAAACACTGTAGTCCCACCCACCTGCTATTCAAACGTTTGTGTTTGAGCACCAACCAATCAGAGCAACGTTCACTTAAGGTGAGGGCAGGAGCTAAAACCACTTGTCTCAACATGAAGTGAGGGGCAGCACCAAGAGGATAAATAAGGAACTGGAAATAAGCATCACGACAAAGACTAAGCATCTTAAATTTTCAGTTTCCTTTATTTGTGTTCCGTCTCTTGCTCACATACATGCTTTGAGCATTAGAACTTGTTTCATATGTAAATGTTCCATTTTGAAAAACAAACATTTAAGGACATTTTTATGTGTCATCTTTTGCTGCTTTTAATGTTAACGTATGCAATTTTGAAATGAGCTCTTTATATTTTAAGACTTGTTAGGATTTCTTTCTAACAGTACAAGCTCTTAGACTTGTGTATCTTCTGAGCTCCAAGACTCAGTACTACAGTCTTCAAAACCGGTGTTACCTTTGGGCCCATGGTGACGGCCACGGCGTCAGCCAGCAGGTCCACTCCCTGCAGCATCAGGGCACGAGCATCAGCCCCGAACTTCACATCCTTCGCGTAGGCTCTTGTGAGGTGGGGAGCCAGCGCCCGGCTCACAGGCCTCACCTGCCTCATGACTGTGGCTAAACGAAACATGTCTGAGGGAGGAAAACACAGGTAAGGAAGAATGCCTGAAACTCAGGTAACGATCATCGTGAGCATGCTAAAGCTCAATTACACCTCTGACTTTACACGACAAGCACTGATGGCAATAACTACAACCCAGTGGCCACAGGTGACATGAAACTTGTGAATGAATGAACAAACATGGTCAGCTCTACTAAAACAGGTTCAGGTTACTCAACAAGAAACCCACAGCAGGTTTGTTGGTTTTAAGTGTTAATAATGGTTTTGGACTGAGAGGTGCATTTAAAGATTTTATTACCAGCTGATCATTGCTTATAATGAGAGACAGAATGTCACAGAATATGTTAAACAAACATTTGCAAGTCAAAGATGTTCCAGTAATGTATAAAAAAAAAGTACTATAACCTGGAACATTCGAGAAAGGTGCAAGTGGTTATTAAAAAAAAATGATAATGATAGTGCCATCCTGTTACAGACTGACAGTGACTTCAGTCACATCTGATTAGCTAACAGAAGTTATCTTTTAAAGGCACTTTTCAGAAAGCTGGTAAAAACAGTCTGGTAAATATCACGGAGTTACATATGATCTCGTTTTTTTAAATGAAATGTTAAATTCTGGATTATTGCAAGAACAACATGTTATCAAGAGAGTTTAATGTGTGCAGAAGGAATGTGCGACGGCCATTTGTGAGCTAGAACAGTTACAACCACTAAATTGTAACCGCAGGTTAATATGGATTAACACTAGGTGTTTTCATATCAAGTCTTACACATGCACATCAAAATCAGTAAACGCTAACTTTTACTGACTTTTACCAGCAGACTAACCCCACTTATTCCCATTTTTGTCTTCACTTGAAGATCAGCAGTGTAAAAACTACCGAGGGACCAATACCTGCAGTAAATTCAGCTATCGAATGAATAAAGTGCAACTACCTCGACCTATGGGATAAAAGACCAAATTCATTATTAACTATAAAGACTCCGATCGGTAATGCTGTGTGCATTAACCGGGACTGGATTAAGAAAGCCTCCCCACGCGTGCGCTCTTCAGGTCGCGCGTCACAAGGTCAAACTTGTAAAAGCACGTGTGGCAGCGGCTCTCCATCCCTGCTCCGCTCACGCTGACGGGAAGCTGCTTTAAATCACTCGCTTTCATTCCGTCTCTCCACGCGTCCAAAGTCCCTTCATCGGTCACGACAGCAGACAGCTGCGATCATCACCGAGCGCGCAGAGACAGCTGGCCTGCTAGTTAAAATCTGTGGTCACAATTTTACTTGCACGCCCTTGTAGATAGAAGGGAAAAAAATCTCTACTAGCTTGGCGCTATCAAAATCCAGACTCCTGGCTGTCTGGCGCAGAATCTACTCTTAAAAGAGCTATGGCGAGTCAGAAGTATTCAGTCTGTAGCGTAACCTGCGCAGCGTCAAATATTTGCAGCTGAATATCCACGCTTACCTGTGAGTTGAGCTAAAGGATAGCAGCTGCTATAAGGTCCGCCAGACGGAATGATATAATGACTGGAAGCGAGAACACCCGTGTGGAGCTCCGCAGACAGGACTGCACATGGCCTTTCACATCCGGGTTATGTACCGGCCCGCCCAGACTCTGTATAAACCATAACTGACTCATATAAGTGCTTCTGTTTGACATTTCTAATTAAAGACGCTAATACTATTACCTGAATTATAGTTATGTATAAGATAAAGTAAAACTCGTATGCACAATTGGTTGATTAGAATATATATATTTAAAATTATGTATTAATGCTGGTTCCCGGTCACAGGCTTCCAGAATTTTCTCGCGCGCCATTGGAGGAAAAAAACAAAGGTCAAAGTTGAGATTGTGCAACATTGACTCATTTCCAAGTGTGTGAATGAAAGAAATGCGACTAAAACACTGTTAGAAATTCGCCCAAACATATTTGATTTTTTACCGAATGACGTGCGCGTGTTAGAAAATATACTTTGACGTCGGCCTTCGGTGTACTAGAACTTTCCACTGCACCTTTCAAGTTCAGGGCGGGGAGTGCGCATGTGCATTCTGGATATTTCCTCACGTGGAGATATCCTTCAGCGTGTCAGATCCACGCTCACTGAGGAATCGGGGTGCAGCTTAACGCCGGCTCTGAGACATGGTAAGATGCTTCGCTTAAACAAAAACCAGCCAAACGAGCAGAAAAACAGCGCCCATTATCAGTGAGCTCGCTGAGTGTGAGGCGCGCTCGTTGCACGGCTTCACTAATTTTTCCAAGCTTTTAGTTTCGCTCCATCTGGTTAAGTTATCCTCAGCAGCTAGCGTCGTGTTAGCTAACTTAAACATCCATTGACAAGGTCACTCGGCGAGGGAGGCGAGTGGGGACTGAAACACACGCGTGCTCGTCCTAATGATAATCCAGAAAACTCGAAACCAGGTGAGGGGCCATTAAAGTCATAACAGCGCTGAACATCTCTGCGCTGTGAGCTCATTGTTAGCTTATGTAAAAAGGTAAATAATTACATTGACTTAAGCCCTTCATTCATTCATTCCCACGCAGCTGCGAGTTTGAGTTTACTGTCGAGCTCAAGGGCACAAACCGCCAGCCATGTGATCTAGAGAGGAGCAGCAGCAGCAGTCCCATTGTTCCTGCTGGTCTCCACTGCTGGCCTGTGGATGCAGGGCGGCTGCAGCAGTTTAGTTTGCTACAAATAGCTTTAGGAGTTTTGTGCTGGATGTAGTGATGAATGCACTCAGGACAAATATGAAGTAGCAACGTACTTGTCAGCTTCATACTTTATTCTCCACTATGAGGGCAATGGAGTGATTTTTACTCCACTAAATTCCTTTTAAAGCTGATTGGTTTAGTGAGACAGATACTTGGCTATAAACTTTTGGTGTAGCAAAAGTTGCGTCGTCACTGTCATCACGTATTTTATCACAAGTAAAGGGAATGTAAATATTTAACTAATGTGTTTAAATTTGCAAAAATCATTATTTAGACGGTCCATTTCCAGAGCAGGTTACTGGTAGAATTGGGCCTGCCCACTGCTCACCCACCCTGAAACACTATGGGGAACTTAGTTGGGTGGCTATTTCGAAGCCTTATGGAAGCTTGTTTTATAGTTAATTGCAACCAGGGTAAAAACTGCACATAAATTTTAGAAAAATCTGATTAAAAAAAATTAAAGGGTAAATTTTGCTTACTTTAGCCCAAAATACAATTTAATAAGCAACATTTCCCCCCAGAAGTACTATTTCTAACACTGTTTGCTGTTACAGAACAGATTTCAATGCAGGATTTTTTATTTTATTTTTTTAGGCGCGTGCTTCTCTTTAATCTTTCTGTTAAGGATAAGAAATATTACATTACCAGCTTAGAAGTAAAAGTACACATACAAGTCCAGTTTAACATTGCAGATGGGGTTAATTTAAGCTGGTACATGGTGCTTTAAAAAGTACAGTTGTAGCCTCTGAAATGAAGTGAAGTAGAAACTGTCAGCCAAAACTAGGTCCTTAAGTAGCTTGATGCTCCCTCTGGATTTAGATACTTTGCATCATTCGTATTTGATTATTAGTTTTTGGTCGTTTTTGGTCATTTCTCAAGCAAAACCTGGGAAAAGATTCTATTCATTGCTCATGTTATATTGTCCCGTGTCACCCTCTCAGTCAAAATCAAAAGCTGCAGTATAGTGATGATGAGCTTATATGACTTGTTGAGAAAACTGGGCCGTCTGGCCTTGCATTTTATCTCTTTGGTAAGCCTGGAGGACGTTTGATCTGAGTTCAGGGCTGGTTGATGTTAGTTTGTTTTACCAGTGGAGAGGTGAAGAGTCCTTGCCCTGGGCTGCCTCACATCCTAAGTTGCAGCTCCGCCTCTTCTCCCTAGTCATCAAACTGGGACCAGTCCCACTCCATCACCTTCACAAACAACCTTTACTCAAGGTCACTCATGCAGTTGCTGTTTTAAAAATGCCCTATCATTTTCATGTTCAACTTCTAATCTTTATATTTTTATTCATGAACATGAATAACATTTTACCTTTTAAAGTAGCTTTAGATCATTCATAGTCCTTAAAAAATTCTTTCCCCTCAGTTCATCCTCTGTCTGTTCCTGTTTGTTTAAGGCTTCCCTCTTTAAAAGCCCATTTCTTTATGACTGGCAATTTTCAGAAGCCTGCTGAGGGGCAGCAGCACCCATTGCTTATGATGAATGCCCCTTTAAATCGAACTAAAGAAGCCTTTTGAGAGGTGAAATCCCCCCCCCCCCCCCCAGAGAGTCCCCTTTAAATGTTGCAAAGCTGCTGTCCTCCCTCGTGTCTTCAGTCTGAAAGCATGCGATAAATGAGGATAAGTTGACTTTTAGTTTTGCTGTAACTCATTGACAAAGGCTTCCTTTGTCACTGACCTTCACCCTCCCCTCCTTTAACCATGCAGCTTAATAATCATTCCTGCTCTATAACCAGCGTGGTTATGTGTTAAATTACAATGTTACCATAAGCATGTGAAACACTGAATCTAGCTGAATAAACGTTTGCATGCTAAAAGCTTTGCAGCAAATCAGTGAAGACTTGAAAATGCAGCACAACCTAAAAAAATAAAAATGAAAGGAATGAGTGTTACACAAGTGAGCCAGCTTAAAAGCTTTAGAGCAGAACTTTAGAAATGTATTTTTTTACTTTTCAATTGATGAAAGGAAACATCTAAACACATCACATAACTCGTGAGAATAAATATTTTAAATTTTTCTGACGATGAAATGAAGGGAAAGCATGGTTAATGAATCCAAAAAGGAAAAATTACAGTTCAACATGGTTATAAGACAATTTGGCAGTTTAAGTGGTTAAAAAGAAAAGTGGTTACAGCAGCATAACTGCTGGTGTAATCAGGGCAAAATTAGCTGCTGTGCTAACCTAGTGGTAATAGTATTTCATGTCTCTGTGTGGTCACTTGCAGGCCTTCAGAAAATTCCTTCCGCTGTTTGACCGGGTGCTTGTGGAGCGCTTCACAGCAGAGACGGTAACGAAGGGGGGCATCATGCTGCCAGAGAAGTCTCAAGGCAAAGTGCTGCAGGCCACGGTGGTGGCAGTCGGACCTGGCTCTGTCAACCAGGTAAGCATCTGCTGAAGGAGAGATAACAGCCATAGCTGCTTTAAGGAGTGCCTGCCTTTTTAATTTCAAGTGAAGAAATGTTTTTTTTTTTTAATTTATAAACACAGCACTCATCCCATATTTCTGTAAACACAGTTGTCCCTACAAAAAATGGAAGCTGTACAAAATAAAGTCCTTGATCCTTTTCAAAATCTCTGGTTTTGGTTGTTTTACAACTCTAGGACCTGCACTCTTCAGAAGTGTAGCCTTTTCTACAGGTCATAGGAACACAGGTGCTAAATATGATACATTAAGAGAGAAAAAATCGGGACGTTACTAATCTTTAAACCCTGGTGACAGGATCAGGTTAGCTGTGCTAACATAGTCAGTTTTCTGAGCAAGCTGAGCGTCATGTAATCGTCCAGATCTGTATTTTCTTGTAAATTATATAGTTGAAATTAAACTACAGCTTTACATATAAAAGGTACTATAACAAATGTGGTGCTTGGCTATTGGTGTAACTTCCTGATATTTTATTTTTTCAGAAGGGGGACTTTCAGCCAATGAGCGTGAAGGTTGGAGAGAAAGTTCTCCTGCCAGAGTACGGTGGGACTAAAGTCATTTTGGATGACAAGGTACAGCATAATTTCAGCACTGAAGCCGTCCACACGTTTGTGCTGTCATTAGTTTAATTTCTTGCTTTCTTATTTTCTCCTGTAGGACTATTTCCTGTTCCGTGATGCAGATATCCTCGGTAAATATGTTGAATGAGTCCTCAGTCGTCATGTAAAGTCCCCATCATCCCTGGAGAGTAGAAATTAAGTTCATTCATGTCTGGATTTTCTTTTCTGTGTTCCTGTAAATAATTCTAATCATGTTTTGTTACAATAATAAAGGAGAAGACTCATTGTGTTTTTTTTTTTGTTTTTCTTTGCCAAGCTACACCTCCACCTCAGATTCTGCCTGGTAGTTGTGCAATCTTGCTGACAAACACATTGGCAGTGACTAATAGATCTAGTTCATAAAGCATAAAATACAGTTGAAAATGTGAGTAAAAAAAAAAAAATTAAATGTGGTGGTGCAGTGTTTAGCACTGTTGCCTCAAAGCAAGAAGGTCCTGGGTTTGAATCCACCATGTGGACAGAAACTTTGTGGAGTTTGCATGTTCTCGTCTGCGTGGGTTATCTTCAGGTACTCCAGTTTCCTCTCACAGTCCATAGATGTGAAATTAGTGGGGTTATGTTAATTGGTGACTTTAAATTGCATACAAGTGGTTGACTGTTAGCCCTGCAATAGGCTGGCAGCCTATCTGGGGAAAATCCTGCCTCTTGCCTAGTGACAGGTGGGATACGTTCCAGCTCCATCAGCCACACACCTGTGAAACATCTGCTTAAATCCTGTTTACTTCATTTGATTAAACCCACAAACTGTAGATCAACTGATCACAGCCCGGTAAAAACAAATGATGTGACTTATTTCTAATCATTTTCTCCATGTTCCCCCACCTGTCAAATCCGACTTTAGCCCGTAAAACTTAAGAAAACACTAGTAAATAAACCCACCTCTAAACTACAGGAATACCTGTAACTATCATGCCAAAACCAATCACAGCAACGCCTCTGTAGCTGGAAACCGCATAAACGGGTGATTCTCGTAGTCCCACCTGCGGGCAGTGTACCAAGATTTCATGCACAGCTGTAAAAACATCAATGTGTGTGTCAGTTTGTTTCTTTGTGTCCATGAAGTCGGGCTGTATCTTTCTCAGATGCATTTGCAGGTAAGCGGGACTCCTGCAGATCGTAAGAGCTGAGTAAATAGTGCACTGTCACTGATAGAGGGCTCCTTACATAAGAGCGAAGTTTGAACTGCCTCTTTGTGTTACCGTATCCGCTCAGCGACTACAACACCGCTGCTGACGAACATCCGGGTATTCTGTCGAGATGGTCATGGCGGAGGGTACTGCAGTTCTCAGGAGGAATCGGCCTGGAACCAAGGCAAAGGTAAGCTCTACACTCCAGAGTCACTCCAGCGCGACTACAAGAACCCCTCTCCGCGGCCGGGAGAAACTACGTCTGCGGAGCTGTACAGTTTTATCGTCCTTATTTTCGCGACAACTTTGTCACAGACAGCGTAAAGGAAGGGCCTGACCTGGAAATGGGCAGCTAGCTAACATTAGCGATTGCTCCGTCTAGTTCCTGGAGCAACGCTAACGATTCTTGGTCTCACTTCTGCTGTTGTGAAAAACCATTCGGCTGAATAATTCGTGTACCCGTATGATATATATTTTTTACACGATGCCGCCATACACACTGTTGAAGAAAATTGTTCATTTCGCTGTAGCTTTACAGGAAGTAGTCATATCCCAACAGACGATGCCTAACTAGTAGCTAGCTAGCTGCATTCGTATATCTGAGTAATGTAGACAAACTGGGGCTTTTAACTCTAGTACTAACATGTCCATCTCCAGCAAACTTTACCAGTCACCAACAGTTTACCGACTTGTATTATTTTTCTCCATTCATAGCTGTCATATGTCGTATCAGGAAATACTGCCAGGATCGGCTTTTTATTATCACTTTACGTCAGATGACGGTCACATTTGGTTAAGTTGTGATACACCATCAGCTCTGATCACGGAGTGCACACTAAAACTGTCCCTCATTCTACAGGATTTCTACAACTGGCCGGATGAATCGTTTGAGGAGATGGACAGCACCCTGGCTGTTCAACAGGTGGGCTAACATTGTGTGTGTTCGTGTTCCACGCCCAGTTTTAGACTGAGTGCCTGGTGTTGCCGTCTTATCGCTTTAGCTGCTCAAATCAGCGAGTGATTTGACTTTAGAGAGCCGCCATGTTGTTGTTCACAGATAAACAGAATAAAGACTTAACCCAACAGGTAATAAATACTGAAAAAACATCCGATCAGCAGCACGATACGATACAGAGAGAAGCTAAATAACGAGGCAAAGTGTGGTGTTAGGAGAGGCTGATCCATATGAACATTCTTTCATGATCCACATGAAGGAATGGTCACTGGATTTTTAGGAGCCACCAATGTGCTGGTTTCCCAACATTTTATGGTGAGCACCTACACGTCAAGCAAGAATTATGAATGGCTTCAAGCTCACTATGTAGCTACAGCCATGGTGACTGCCACATCTTAGGTGTGTAATATAGCAACAGCCTTAAAACTTGTAATTTACAACAGTTAAATGTGTAATTATAACTTGCCATTATGACACTGCCGCGATCATGCAAACATATGTTCCAAAATGTTGTTGAAATGCTACCCAAACCAAGCTCCTTGTTGCTGCTTCCAATCTGGAACGTGCAGAAAGCTCGCTGCATAAAGGTGTGTCCTCATTTTACAATTGTCTTTTCAGTCTCCTCGTCTTTTGAGCTTTGGGCCGTGTCTGTTTTGTATGCCACTTGCGTTTTCATTTACAGTTTCTCATATTTTCTCTCACTTCACTCACAATCCTAACATTCCCCAGCAGTAGACCAAACATTAGCACACATGCTGCTCCTCCTCCACTCTCTGCTGTGTCGGCAGCCTAACCTGGCATGGCTCTAACTCTATTCCAGAGACATTATTGGTGTTGCACAGGATGTGCAACGTCAAAATGTCTGTCAAAATATAGATGGAATGATTTTTATTGACTATGTTGCATATTGCTATTGAGGAAAGTCATTCTATAATAATTATTGTAATTTTATTGACCAGCCCTATTCAGTAGGATAAATAAACATGTTGAAAATTCTCAGTCTGTACTAATGTGTGTGTTTTATGTGTTTCAGTACATTCAGCAGAACATCCGGTCAGATTGCTCCAATATTGACAAAATCCTGGAACCTCCGGAGGGCCAGGATGAGGGGGTGTGGAAGTATGAGCACCTCAGGTAAAAAGGCTTGAGTTGCATTATCCTTACAGGGTCAGAGCTCCAGACAAGTATCTACAAAATGTGCTTTTATATGCTGGTAGTTCCTTCACAGTGTAGACTGGTTTATAGTTGTTTTCTCCAACATGTACACTGTACCTTATTTTATTTCTAAAGCATGAAATGTCTTGTGCTTCATTTCTACAGTTTTCATGTCCTCTGTTTATTTTTTACTGTGGGTAGTCTCATATATATATATATTTTTTAAGTAATGTCTATGAACAAATAAATAAATGCAGTTAAGCTGAATTTCATTCAGTAACGAAGAAATGTGCACATTTCTCTGAATGGCTGTTTCTGATTGGGATTGTAATGAAGACACTAGATAAAATGGATAAAGATGGAAAATGAGTTTGAAGATGCATTTTTGACTTCTTTGATCCACTATAGTCATAAGGCTCTTATGCCCATCAGCAGTCTTCTAGGTTTATTTGTATGTAGATTTGTAGAATAAAGTTTCTTTCTAGAGATGATTTGAACGAAAGAAGAGATCATTTACCAACACACAGGACATGTCAACTGTAGATGTTTTTGAACAAAAGCACGCTAATATGAGAAGGTGCAGTATAGATGAGCTCTACTTGCTAGCTTAAATCTAGTGACAGTTTGACTAAAATCTGGCTGTGGAAGCAGAAATCGTGTGCTTGAAGGATATTTTATTTTAACTTTTCTTGAATCCTTTTGTAGGCAGTTCTGCCTGGAGCTGAATGGGCTAGCTGTAAAACTGCAGGTAAGCATGAATTTAAAAATCAATTTCTGGTGAGGATGCTTTTATGTCGCGAGTTTGTCTGAGTCCTGTAAAAATCTGAATGAGGTCTCACTTAAGCTTAAAAACAAACAAACTGTTTTTGCAAAATAATTGGCTCAAAGGTCATCAGCGTGTAGATTTGAGCTTTACATAATTATTACACTTTGTAAACCAGGATTATTTTTCTTTAGTGCAAAAGAATATCAGATAGTTGCTCTATTAAAGCTACAGAAGTCCGTCTGTATTTTCAGCTGCAGTGATGTTTGTCCTTTTGCCTGCAGAGTGAGTGCCATCCAGACACCTGCACCCAGATGACAGCCACAGAGCAGTGGATCTTTTTATGTGCTGCCCACAAGACACCCAAAGAGGTTAGTCAAAGCTCACGGCTCTCATTCAAGCTTTCAAGCAGCTGCTCTCACATTGATGGGTTTGTGTGTTTTGTGCTGCTGCTGCATCCATAGTGCCCTGCCATCGATTACACCAGGCACACGCTGGACGGAGCTGCCTGTCTTCTTAATAGCAACAAATACTTCCCCAGCAGGTCAGTGGTTTTCCTTTTTAAAGCAAATTTATTTTCTCTTGGTTGACCAGTATCAAATCAAAGGTCTGTCTCATAAGAGAAGAATAGTTGCAAGTCTGCAGCTTTGAATTGACTTTGAGCTCATTGTTTAGTTGCTCGGCTAAACAAACCGGACTGTTTCGATTGACTCTTAATAAAAAATTATGTCCTGAGGGTATTAAGCAGCTGATTTTAGTATCTAAGCTCTAAAGATTTTCATTTTTTGAGCAGCAAAGTGTCGATGGACACAGAGCTTGATGTTTCTCCAGGAAAATCAGTAAATATTATATAGTCAACAAGTGGAATCAAACAGGACACTGAAAGAATGATCATGTGACCAATCAGTCAGGTTTAACATGCCTAATGGCTCAATGCGGAAGGGCTGGTGCAGTTTAATAAGAGCTCTGCAGTATGTCACAGCTTTATGAACATTTAAGGTCAGAATATATTGATTTGATTCAGCTTCACTCATAAAATGTTTTCTACAGTGATCTTTCAGTTTGTCTGCAATTAACTTGGTTCTCTCTCTTTTTTATTTTTTTTATTTTTTATTTTAAAGGCTTTTTAAACGTTAGACTACCAGCTAACAGCTGTATTACTATAAATTGCTGTATTACTATCTGTTTATGAATGAATGAATGATACTTTATTAATCCCAGAATGGAAATTACAATTAACAAACCACCCATCCAAGAAGACATAAAATATTAAAATCTCTGTTCTGGGACCCAAAACGTGTCGGAGCAGATATCAGTGATAACAGACGTGACTTGATTACATGTGATGCAGAATGAGGGGGGGGGGGTGGTTTGTAAATTGGCTTGCATGTGCGCAGACACTGTGGACAGGCTAAAGCACATTTAATAGGGTGACGTAGATGAAGTTTGCCAATTGGATTTTATAGGACTGTATCAGCTGAGCCATCAGCTACATTATATAGACAAAAGTACAAAGCCTCCCAGCCACGGAAACCTATGCCATGAAGCTCATGGTACACCGTTTTTGTGCCACCCAGTTATTCACTGAACATGA
>VUQJ01015892.1:2744-13440 GCA_015108635.1 Andinoacara biseriatus | reverse complement strand
CATTGTCATGATCCTGGGCCGGTGGCCCAGTTATCATAGTCTTTTGTTTAGTTTTGGTGTTTGTTTCCTGTTTCCCTCATGTTTTGTGATCCGTGTTCTCTGTGTGTTTAGAGTTCTGTTGAGGGTTGGTTTGGGTTTCTGTTAAGTTTGCCTATGCGTTCTGTTTTGTCTCTTCCTGTTTTACTTTGACGATCTTGTGTTTCTTGTGCCTTGTATTTAGTTTTGCTTCCCCTTGTCTCGTCTGGTTAATTATGTTCAGCCTTGCCCCCCACCTGTTGCCTGTTCCCTGATTCCTCAGTGTGTGTATTTAAGTGCCCAGTCTGTGTTTTGCCCTTGTCGCGTCGTCTTCAGTATTTTCCTCCCGCTGTGTGCTCCTGTGCCCGACTCCTGCTTTTGTTCCTGTTCTGTCTTCCAGTAATAAAACTATTTATGTTCACGTCCGTGCCCAGTGTCCTACATTGAGGTCCTCATTCCTGCCTGCCACACAGCCGATTTATGACATTCTGATACTCACTATTATAATTATCACACACACAGAGAAACATCCAGTGTCAAAAAAATCTACTTGGAAAATACTTGTGTGAGTTTCAGTGATGTTTGGCTCTGCAGCAACTGAAGTCACCAGGTCACTGGCAGCCCATTTAGGATTAGGGCTATGGTTTGGCTCAGGTCAAGGTCCATACGTTTTTATGGAAGTTTTGTCTTCCATAAAGGCGGATGTCTATTTGGGAACTGAATGTATTTAACTTCATGTGAAATGTAACATCTTCTAGTTTCTGAAAATTGGCCCATTTAACATATGGCCAAAACAAAAACATCCTTAACCCTTAAACTTGTACTGACCAATGACTCAGTGGGTGCCAAGACATGAAGGAGGGCCAGCCTTAGTAATGAAAACTGTGACTTACAGCAATTTCCCTGCAGGCGGACATTGATATTCCAGTGCCTTCTATTTGTTTCAGTGCATACTCCTTCTCATCTTTCCTGTGGAGAGAAAAAGAGCAAATGGGAACAAGATTAGTAGATGGCCAACAAAAAGGCTTTTGGTTTTTGAGTGTTTGATTAATAAAGGAGGTATTTTGGAAGGAGGATGTGGACAGCAGAGGGCATAAAAAAAGCCTGTGGTTCAACTGCCACAGAGGAATCCATGTTATTAGAGATAACCTTTGGCAGCAAAGATCCATTAGTTTCCTGCAGGAGTGCTCCCTGGGTCTGGATCATTGACCTCAATGAATCCCCCCCGATGCAGAGACAAAAACTCAAACTACACACTGACACTTCTAAAGCTCTCAGCTGGCAGTTTTCCTCTTTTTGCAAGTCATTTTCCGTTGTGTATCACATTTGTGCACGAAAACTAGTTAATAAGGGAAATGTGAGCCTGCAGGGCCGAGCACTTTCAGCAGACAAATATTGATTATTTGAGATAAGCAGAGTTAAGGAAACCCAGCGCAGTGGAGAAAACACGGGCTAAAAGGATTCATAAGTCTGTTTAAAACAAGCAAAGAAGCATGATTAAAATGTAAATACACTCAGTGGACGGTGTCCAGTAACAACTTCATTCAGTCAGCAGCCTGCACGGATCAAAGAGGTCCTCTTGGTGGTAATATCAAACACTCTTCAGCCTAATTTGCATTGGAGATGGTCAGGGATTAACTGGAGCTCTCAGGCACACATCTCTAATACTAATTGAGCTGCGCAGATGCTCAAAAACAGCTCAAAAACAGCTCAAAACATTTAATCTTTTACTCTATAAAAAATATGTACATTAATATAGTCAAATTACTCAATAAAACAGTTTATTTACTCCATAATGCAAAGCAGGACAAAGTTACAAACCTTACATAAAGATGGATCCATACACTGTAAACTCAAATCTATAAACCTGCAAATTGTGAGTTTCTTTAAGATTTCTCTGTGAGCAGATGAAACTGATTATTTGCAGATTGAGGAAGCCCTCTCAACCATGTAATTAACAAATATGTTTATTTCTCCTGTGCGTTTACTGTAGTCCACACACACTAGGCCTAATGTTGTAGTGGCCGTAGTGGTTGTATCAGGGAAGGTCTGTGTTTGCAGCAGTGATTATGAATGTTAGCTCAAATATTCCACTGGCTTTATTTTTCTGTCCAATGTGACATTTATGAGTTCACTTGATACAAAAATAACTGCAAATAATGAGTGTTTATGGCATTTAGCCAAAAATATTTAAACTATTGAAATTCTAAAAACACTTGATTAAGAGTGTGATCAAGCATTCATATAAAGACAGACTTGACAGACAGCTTCTGCATAATTTAAATTTGAACTATGAGGTTTATTCAGCAGATAAAAGGATGACCTTTATAACACATGTGGTCCTGAAGCAAACTTGAATAAACCCAGACTGGTTTGACCTTGAGTCAACTTGTAAGAGAAATTAACTCTTAATTGCTCAACCTTTGGAATACAACCACAATTCCAAAACAGTTGTGCTGCTGTGTAAAAATATAAATAAAAGAATAGAAATCTCATTGAACCCATATTTTATTCCCAGTAGAACACAGGAAACATTTAAAATATTAAGGTGAGACATTTTACACTTTCATGGAAAATATGACCTCATTTTGAATTTGATGCTGTTATAATAGATGCAGAATGTGGTTCAGCATCGTCTTGCTGAAATATGCAGGGCTCTTCGTGAAAAAGACATCATCTGGGTGCGAGCGAGCGTATGTTGCTCTAAAACCTGTAGATACCTTTCAGCATTTGATGGTGCCTTTCCACATGTGCAAGCTGCCAATTCCATAGACACTAATGCACCCCCATTACCATGCAGAGTTTTGAGCTGAGCACTGAAAATAAGCTGGATGGTCCTTATCCTCTTTAACACAGAGGAGGCGGCATCCACTGTTTTCCAAAAAGAATTTAACATTTCAATTTCACTGACCACAGAACAAATTTGCCTCAGTTCATCAGAAACGAGTCTTGGCTCAAAGAAGACGGCAGGATTTCTGGATCATGTTCCATACGGCTTCTTCTTTGTAAGACAGAGCTTCAACCTGTATTTGTGGATGGTGGACTTGAAGTGTTCCTGAGCCCGTGCAGTGATTTCCATGACAGAATCATGCGTGTTTTTAATGCAGTACCACCTGAGTGCCCGATAATAACAGCCTTGTCCCGTACACACAGCGATTTCTACAGACTCTCACAACCTTGTTATGATATTATGAGATATTCTGAAATTGTTCAACAATTTGTAGATACAGTTTTCTCAGATTGGTGAACCTCTGCCCATCTTTACTTCTGAGAAACTCTGCCTCTCTAAGATGCTCTTTTTATACCCAAATATGTTACTGACCTGCTGCCAATAAACCCAATAAGCTGCAAAATGTTCCTCCAGTCATTTCTTTTTAGCAACACTTAATTCCTTCATTCCTTTTGTTGCTCCATTCCAGCTTTTGTGACACACTAACTGCCATCAAATTGAAAATGAGCAATTATTCATAAAATAGTAAAATGTCTCAGTTTAAACATTTGATATGGTTTCTATGTTCTACAGTAAATTCAAGCCCTGCGACAGGCTGGCGACCTGTCCAGGGCGTACCCTGCTGCTTGCCCTATGACAGCTATCCCTCCAGTTTTTGTATTTTCAATCCTTTTCAATCAGTGACACAGTGCCCTACAACATCTGCTAGGCGAGTGTCGGCTTATCTCTTCACGCCCCTTCAGGCCAGCGCACAGATCTTGTGATGGTTGGTGTGCCATCATGTCTTTAGGGTTCACAGCTTCTGCAAAATTTGAAACAGTGTGGTTTGCAGATGCCCTTCTCAAAGTCTCTTTGCAGATGTTACACTTAAAAAAATGATAATACACCAGAGACAATCAGAACTGCTGTGAAAGACTTACAAGTTTTGTGGAGCATTGTCACAGCACACCCACAACAAATCCTCTATTCTTAACAGTCATGGTTAAAAGAAGCCCCAATGATTTGTTCAGCCTTACATCCACCATAACTTCACCACATTAGCACCAACACTGGACCATAATATACCAAAAGGGGGGCTAAAGATAGCTTGATTGCTTAAGCAGAGAAGGGGCACCCCCAGCTCACGTGTCCTTTTGTCCTCCATGGTAAATAAACTAGTTCTTATATAGCGCTTTTCTACTCTAACGGAACACTCAAAGCGCTTATACAACACGTTTAGGTGCACCCATTCATACAGGCACTTCCAGCTAAGTGCTTTTATTGTCTAACATTCACACACCAACGCTTGCGTCAGAGAGCAACTTGGGGTTCAGTATCTTGCCCAAGGATACCTTGGCATGCAGCCCAGAGCAGCCAGGAATCAAACCACCAACCTTCCCATTAGTAGGAGACCTGCTCTACCTCCTGTTGTGAAACCAGCAAACAATAAAAAATTATGTATTACTTTATGTTCAGCTGCAGAACTGGGATAATTCAAGGTTAACACTTTAATGTGCTGGGGACAGGAAGCACAGTTTTCACTTTAATAAGCATTAACAGGTTCACTTCTCTGGGAATTTGTGATGTCCTGTATCCTTAGGGCCTTGCCTGCATCCTCTGAGAGTACAATCCTACTCTCAGTTAAACTGCTGTCAGCAGCAACTTTATCAGAAACAGGAGCAGCCACTACATTAGAAGTTCTAGTTTTGTACCTGGATGCATTTACATTGCTATGGCTGTAGCTTTGAAAACATCAATAACAACATGGTTTGGAGTTTTTAGTTGAATCACGATTTCTTTTCAGCAAGGCATGTCTTATCACCATCATTGCATTGGGCGGTGATAACATGAATAACAACAGTGCCCAGTAGGCAACGCACAAAGCAGCAAAGGAGTAAATTCAACTAATAAGCTTCTCTTTCTTCTTATTATTTCTTAAATAATAATAATAATCCAGAAAATTTCAGCCATGTTACTGTGTTTCCTCTGTAATTTGTTAAGCAGACACACCAAATAATCCATATTGCCACCGAGGAAGCTGTTTACCCCCAGCCTCTCAGGTATCACTGCTGCAGAAAAGCCTATAAACTGACCGCGCTCCCCCTTTGACCTTGCATCACACCTCTATTATCCTACCGCTGTGGAGATGACAACAAGATGATGCCTGCTGTCTTGACTCGGCTTTTCCAAATCAGCATGTCAGTGACAAATCAAAAGGATTTGATACTCTGGAAGGCACCAATTCTACCTTAGTTTTACATGAACTTGGGCTGCTGAGTAATGCAGTACCAGTGGATATTTTTCTTCTTCTGTTAAGCTATACACACGATTAGCTAAACTAGAGTCACATACACCAACATTCTTTTTAGACTCACCTTGAATTATTCAATAGATCAACAACAGTGAAGAATAAACAGCACTTCATGTGGATCAGTCAAATTGAAATTACATTATAAAACTGAAGTGCTTTAACTTATACCGACACTGGCTGGTTGTAACTTAGATGTAGTATTTTACAAGGATCATTTAACGCTAGTCTTTTACATGCCATAACTGTATACACTCTTCACTGATGTATGTGTTCAGAAGTATGTGTAGGCTAATATTAAAGGCAACCTTACAATTAGGCCTTTCTATCACAGCTTGCATAAATCTGAATCTTATTGTACTAGAATGGTTATAAAATTGTAATAATAGTATCATACCTGCCTATATACTGTAGGTTATGTCAACAGTAGCATTATCATGCTAATACAGACAAAAATCTGTGAAATCCTTCTTTAAATGTATTGGCTGTCCTTTTAGGCTGGATTCATATTGTTCTGACTGATAATAAAACAGCACCTAACTTTACTACAACATGCACTATACAGACATGTAATAGTGCATGTATAATATAGCACTATACTACATTATGCACTATACAGACAAATGTATCAGGCAACTACACATTACACCTACAGGAGCTGCTATCTAAGAGGTAAGAAATTTCACAAGCTGACTGATGACAACAATGGCATCCTATCACAGTACCCATGACCGGAATATCCAGTGGGCAAACTGGGTAAATGACACACACACTCACACCTATCAACTCAAGGGGGACTCGTGGACATGACATTACCACATAAAGGGACTGAAAACACCTGACTTTAAAGATTAAAAGTTGTGGCCATTATTTTTGTCAATATAGTGTATCAATATTAAAGAAAACGAGTATTGCATGAGAAAAATTCTAAATTCAAATCTGGCTGATTCCTATAAGAAGGTCACAAAGTGCATCTAAAGCATAAAATTGGTTTCTCCATCTCATATTTTGATGAACAAAGATATATGACAAAGCTAAAAAAAGAGGGGAAGAAAAATCCCCTCTTAATGCACTGTGCCCCTGGTTAAGTGCTCTTCTTGAATGTAATTTTCTTCCCAAGCTGTCAGGTCAGAGTGATTAACCTTTTGGCTATCTTACAAATTAAACTTGTCCTTTTCAAATAGGCAGTGCACTGCAAAGTGTTACTGTGAACTGGGATTTTGCCAGTTTGAATAAGGAACAGTGACACCGATGTCACAGTAGAGCAGAAATGTGAGAACACATCTGTCCTTCCTGTTGCTGATACATACATCGCAGTCACACGCTGTCATATGCTTGTCAGTGAGTGTAAGGAGCAAATGGGAGAACGAAAACAATATGTGTCAGAGAGCGGGAGGAAAAAAAAGTTTGGCATTGCACGGCGCTGAAAGTGGGGCCGAGACAAGATGCTGAGGTGTCACTATCGCGTGAAGTGACGATCCCAGTGCCCTCCAGTGCATTAAAAAGCAAGCTACCTTTGCCGCCACTGCCAACAAGACACTTGTCAGAAAACAAATAGCACCGCGGCTTTGCAGCGTTGTTTGGAGGGGGTGCTGGGGTGGAGGAAGAGGAGGAGGAGAGGTGTGGGGCTGGGGACGGAGGGGAAGAGGAAGGGGGTGGAGGGGGGTACCGTTGGTGAGTGAGGGAGTGCGTTACATGAAAACAAAAACACAGAGACACGGGCTATCGCTTCGGGGAGGTTCAAACCGAACGCCCCGTTCAAGCTCATAACCGAGGCATGTGTTCAGAAAAAGCATCCCGCGGTTCTAGCTTTATATCAGCATACACAATAACGTTCACGGTTATCTTACCCGTCTTTGCGCTTAGCTTTATAAACGTGCCCGTAGGTGCCTCGACCCACTTTGCAACCTTCATATTCGAACAGATCTTCTACTCTCTCTCTCTCGGCCGCCAGCTTTGTTTTGAAGTCGTAATCCATTTTAACCCATAAATACGCCTTAATTTACAATAAAATAAAATATTAATTATAACATGCATTAATTAAATAATCTGGTCGTTTTATTCCCCCACCATTTCCTTGTTTGGGATTTTGGTCTGCTCCGCTTAATGTTCACTGGCTCGTTGACGTTTCTAATTGGCGCGCATGGCTCGCTGGGTAGGGTAGTTCTTTTGAGCAGGCGCTGCTATTTCGCCGCGTCGTCAGCCGAGGTGCAGGAAACTACAACCCGCGTTTCTCGCCACTGTTTGTTGCACTTCGCGTACCCGTGAACGCTCTTCAAAAATGCAGCTGTCGGTGGTTTGAGGTTACCTTTTAAGCGTCACGTAAAGTGCAAATGAGCCAAACGGATCCCTCGTGTGTTATTCTACCTATAATAATAATAATAATAATAATAATAATAATAATAATAATAATAATGTTATTATTAATAGTAGTAGTGGTGGTAATATTGTAATATTGCAAGAAGCTGAATATAAAACAAATGGTTGCATAGCAGTGTATTTATTTCATGTGGTTAGCATGACCAGTTCCCAACGAACTAAATGTGATGGAAAGGTTATTTTGTGTGGGACAGTAATTGCATTTTGCTATATGTAACTTAAAAAATAAATAAATAGGTTAAGTTAAAGTTCTAGCATGATGTGAGGGACAAATATCCTGTTTTGTTTTATTCTTGTTTTTTTTTTTATTTGAATGCAAGTTTTAAAACTTATTATAAGCATATATAAAAAATAAATGGAAAGGCTTCTGTTTATAGTGTTTCGATACTCATGTAGCCCCTTTTTCTGACTGTCAGCTGTTATTTTAGCTGCTGTTCTGTCTGATAATCATCTCAGGGTTTCAGTAGGTCAGGCTCCTTTTAAGCCACAGTTTTCTTGTGAAACTCAGATTTGTTGACTTGTGCACTGGAGTCATTGTGTAAATATGTAAGACTGGGGGACAAGGGATAAATATATAATACAATTTACTTACAGTATGAAAGTGGCCACTTTAGGAGTGTCCTCATAAAATATGAATATGTGATTCATAGTTAATTCTTCTAATCATATTGTATGAGAATGATATGTGGGTGCTGCCACTCCCCTGAATAGGATGAGACGTGTAGGTCCTGTAAGATATACTATGAATAT
The DNA here is from genome assembly GCA_015108635.1 of Andinoacara biseriatus. Taxonomy (NCBI): domain Eukaryota; kingdom Metazoa; phylum Chordata; class Actinopteri; order Cichliformes; family Cichlidae; genus Andinoacara; species Andinoacara biseriatus. Next base: position 5,059 of record VUQJ01015892.1, on the reverse strand, counting down.
TTACTACACCAGCGCAATCAATCCAAAAACTTTGCCATATTCTCCTTTAACAGGTGTATATCTTTTCAGATTTGTGCTTACATTGTAACAAAGGTGATGATTCCGCTTAAAAACACACCATCCACAAAGGTGTGTTGTTAAGATCGGACTGGGTGTGAAAAGTAAGTTCATGACACATGTGCTGGGGTGGATCATACCAGACAGTGCTGATATTTCAAGTTTAATTTCAATATTATAGCACCATAGTGCCGTAAATTGGAAAAAAAAATACACAGTCTGCTTCAAGAAAAGAAAATGCAGATTTTTTGAGAATACGAACAATAAATGAATGCAATAAGGTAGTAGTACAGTGGTATGTGGTAGAAAACAATGTACATCAATATAATGCTCATGATGAGAAGAAAACATATCAGAAAATAACTGACGTCAAAATACTGAAGCTGCAAAACATTCACTTTATAAGATAACAGGGTATACTATCTAATATTTTCATATATGGACTTAAGCGAATATTACTTGCGGTCAGAAAGTTATTTTACTGTCCTCAAACGTAAATTCGGCTGTAATATGTTTTACAGAGCAAATACATGTAGGCTGTTCAAAAAACATAGAGGAAGACCCGCCTTCAATAATAATTGATAGATTTCTGACAAGTTATAAATCCCAAGAAAGAGCTCCGCGATCAGATTGGCTTGACGTGACGGTGACGTAAGGCCGCTTCCAAATAAAAGCACCGCGCGGTCTCCATTCAGCGCTTTACACAGTATGGCCGGCGATATTAGCTAGCGCTCGCTAACGGTATTCTCTGCTAAAGGGAAGACGGTAACTCAAGCAAATCAACTCCTGATTGGTTAAAGGACTGAACCTCACTAAGTTATAACAGACCGAGAAAGGAATAATTAAGCTGTAAACGTTACAACAGACGTTTGATTATTTTTTGTTATTGGGTGTCTGTTGTCTCACGATGGAAGATAACGGTGCACATTTCTTCGAGGGGACCGAGAAGCTGTTGGAGGTGTGGTTCTCTCGCCGGGATGAGACCAAAGGAAACGGGGACCTCCGTACCATCCCAAGGTGCGTGTCACTTAGGTATCAGGAGCGTCCACCCGGTGGCGGAAGCGCTGGCTACATGCATGGCTTCATTCCCCACTTTGTTATGTGTAACTAACTTAAATATCATACAGTCAGTCGACTCTGTATTCCCTGTAGTTATTAATTCACCCGTGGGTAGTCTGCAAGCTTTCAAGCAAGCCAGATATAACCGCGGAGCTTTACGCTAGTGCGCTAGCTAGCGTCGCCATTGGAAAATGGCCACCTCCCCCTTTAACAGTGGCTGAGTCATTCATTCTTCACTCTGGGAGTTAGCTGTAATTAATATATTCAGCTTCCCCCGCTTGTTTTGACGAGTTGTCTAAGGTGTAGACGCCACCCATTTAGAGCTACATCACTCTGCCTGGTTCTTGGAAATACTAAAATATTAAAATTCCCAGCCACCTCTTGCTGATTTATCGGCCGCTGCATGACTCAGATGGCATGTGAATTATTTATTTATTTGGAAGGAGTGACGATCTTACTGTCGTTATCTGTCAACTCGCTTTCAAGGCAGCTTTCGGCCTGTCTATAACGTAATGGTGCGTGCGCAGGCGTTGTTGCGTACCGCAAAGTTGAGCCGGAGCAGCGTGCCCTGATGCGCTACATTACTCAGTCTTTACGGTTAAATCAGATTTCATAAACTACTTCTGCAAAAATGTGGTTTATTTCTTCCTGCGTCACTCAGCATCGAGGGGGCTCCTGACCATGTGAGGCATGTGGCTGTCCGTTGTCACCGCGTGCAGACTTGTTGGCACGGAAATAGGTTCGAGTCAAAGATGATTCCCATTCCTGGATTTTTGTTTTTAAGGCTCCCATAGCTGATGAGGAAAACCTTTACTCTGCACTTAAGCACACTACATCTGTCCCCAGGTCTGCTTTCGCTGTACATGTGACTAGATTGAAACTGCGTGTAGTTTGTGTTCCGGTCACGTTTCCAGCCATGCAAGGCACCCCCTGGCAGCTGCTGTGATTGGTCGGAGGGTCGCCTGTTACGATGTGCTGCGAGGCACTTGGTTGCATTTAGAGAAAGGGGGTGGAGAGAGTATTCAGAGAAATCCATGTGGGCTGTGCTCTTGGGAGAAGTTGGATTATAGCTGGCTAGTAAAACTAATTAGATAGGTCATAGTTCACACACTAAACAACGTCAACTATGAGACATCCTTAAAGGCAGCCTGTGATGGTGTAGATGGTTTAAAAAAAAAAAAAAAAAAAATAAATTTTTT
>VUQJ01015888.1:8629-19857 GCA_015108635.1 Andinoacara biseriatus | reverse complement strand
CCCCCCCCCCGCCGCACTGCCAGGAGCAGATCACCGGGGAGCAGCAGGAAGTGTGGCTAAGTAACAGGATGCATCTGCCGTGCAGACGTGTCAGTCGCTGCCGCAATAAAAACGGATCAAGAAGATGGTAAATTAAATGAGTGATCTTGTTTGGCTTGTAACGCCGCTTAATACCACTGAACTTCCCGGGAGCAGCGACAGCTGGAGCAGAGTTAACAGAGTTAAAAACATTTCCATACCTGTGATGTGTGAGTTTGTGTCGGGTTTCCGTCTGATTTCCAGCAGTCTGCGCTGACGGTCGATCTCCTCCTCATACTGCACGATGGTTTTTTGAACCTCTGAGAAGATTTCTTCACAAGCTGCAGTTAGTCTCTCCTTGATGAACTCTCTCAGATACTGAACCGAACACATCGCTGCTTCATCTGGGGCTGGGCGGACCGATCCAAATATGGATTGAAGCGATATCCTCGATTGAAGCGATATCCTCGCTAACGCGACAGGCTCAATAATAGTTTAGTTTGTGTCTCGCCTCTTAGTTCAGTCCGCTACTCCAGCTTCATCACACAGCAGCAGCCATGTCTGCGCGCGCATCTCTTCTCTCGCGCGGCACACTTTGCTCCTCCTCCTCCTCCGCTGCTCTGCTGTGGTTTGCCATCCTGCTGTCACGTGACTCAAACACGCATGCCGATTCGTTTACTTGTGGGTTGCGTCTACTCGTGCGCTTTTTTTTAATAACTTTATTGAAAAAAATTAACAAACAAACAAACTGTGATTAATAAAAAGAATAGCATTAGCCGGGGGTTGCAAATAAATATATCAAATAAAGAAAACAAATGATAAGTTTTAATACCTTTTTTATTAATTTTCTTATTAGCTTTCTTTCTTATTAACTGAATCAGAAATGCCAATGTTACTGTTCAGTTTTACTTTTGAAATGAATCAGGTGCTGTGTCTGCTTCCTCCGAAGGGCAATTACATCACAGAGAGGCGTGTCCTTCTCTTCCGGGATTTAAAGGGTTTTTATTCATTTTTTTTTAATTTAAACTTTGACCTAAAGGTTTACAGTACTTTCTGTAAACAATATGTTTATTAAAAGATAATCATATAACATCATGTAGAAGTAGCTATAGATGTAAAACATTGAACATACAGTACTTTTTAATAGAACAAATCCAAAATAAATGTTTAACAGAAAAGAGGTGTTTGGGTGAAATTCACAAGTTTATAACACAACTGCTACATGTGACTGAGAAAGCAATCTTCCTATAACAGATATTTTCATGTAGAGTCAAACATTTCCATCTTTAATATAAATAAAACTTCAACATATTTCACAAATTCTTATAGTTTTTACTTTATTTCTTCTTAACACACTGTTTAATTGTAACACATCAGACATGAGTCATTTACAGCAAGTGTGAAAACTACAGAAATTGTATACACAACATACAGGCCTGTATTATTTAGGTTTTTTAATGTGTAAATGATCGAGTGTGATCAAACTTTTCATCGGAAAAATGACATTAAATGGCATCACTCTAGATACAATCATTGATTTTTTTCTATAAACGTTTTTCTGATGGTTTTCTCGAGATAACGAGATAAATCACTTTCATATCAGCCTTCGTCATTAGGGAGATACTTATTACTTATACAAATTTGCCTTGAATGGATGTACTGTAGTATGAAGGCTGCTGACGTCACCGGAAAAACTCGCTAAATTTGTCGCTAGTAGCTTTTTGGGAAAAAAGTCACTGGGGGGTCTGAAAAGCCACTAAATCTAGAGACAAAGTTGCTAATTTGGCAACACTGTATGACCCACGTGATCGTAATTCACTGCGTGATGGGGTGGTTGCTGGTTCTCTGTTGGAGCCAGAGGTTCTACTTAAGGCATGTTTCCATAAGGGACTAATCAGCGCAACTCACTGTGTTTTGACGGCATTTTTATTAGTATCTGGTGCAAGGTTGCAGGGACTTTTTTTCATACTAACTCACCCGAGGTCCTAAGCGTTCCGTGGAAATCCAAAAATTTGATGCGGAAAACCAGCATCCCAGTGATTGGCCATGTAGTGTCATCACTAGCGGAGTCACGAGACCCACTCCTTCACCAGAATCAACCAGGCCATTTTTAAAACCTGACAACACAAAACTGGAGGCATGCAAAGCATGGGTTGAATGGCCAGACCAACAGTTTGCAGCAGTAGATTTGCAACAAGCGAGCCATCTGAAATGCACCCACAGCATACATATTTCAACCCTATACTGCTGGGGATTGCCACTGAAGCACCATTACCTGCCCCTACTACCAGTGAACAGCTGGTTAACACAGCGGCTGATCAAAGTAAATTTGAATTACAGTAATTATACGACCGTTTGTCCTATTGGAAAAAAATCAGTTTCTGAAAGCTGAGAAACTGCACTTCACAATCAATATATGGTATTACTATGGGTTTATTATGATCATTACGCTAACGGTGGCACTTCTGAAGTACACTGAGCTGGTTATGACACGTTTGGGGGTATAGGGTTATATTTTACTATGGTAACCTTCATCCATTAAAACACTGCATGGGGCATTTATGCATGATGATGATATTAAACTGTCATTAGCTGTTAGCTTGCCTCTATCTAATCCATTATTGTGTTGTTTTGAGCCACATACAAATTACGTCATGAGACTACTGCTCGGTGCTATATCGATTCCACCCACACTGTGGTGGTCCTCAATTGCAATGGAAACACAACATAACCGTGGCGAGTTGTACTGAGTCAAGGTTTCCTCCAGTTGTTTCTGTTTAGTACCACAAATTTTCTCAGCTTTTTTGCCTTAGAAATGTAAGTTTTCTTCAATTTAAATATTTTATGTTTTCTGTGTTGTGCTCTGACTAAAATCTGGATTCATTTGGAAATCATTATATTCTGCTCCCGTTGTGTTTATTAAGCCACGTAACACTGACCTATGGACCATTCAAGCATAAAAAAGGTACCTAACTCAAATAATGAACCAGTGTTGTGTTTACACATAACCAAGGTTCCAGTTCACTGTTCTATCACTTAAATTAGCAAGCGGGCGCTCACTCCGCGCATCTCTGTTGGAGCAGCGTAACACAGAACAGAGGGATCCACACGTCATCAAGTCAGATGGTCCAATTAGATTCAGGTGCCCTCAGTGGCCCATAGGACCAACCATTATCACAGAATATTACATACTTAATGTTATCCAACAGTTCACCATCACTGAATTAGCAAGCTGGCACAGTATTTAGCACTACTTAGAGAAATCACAGAAAGTTGCATCAGAGTTCAGGCTGTGCTGAAGAATAATGGCGGTCACACCAAATATTGACCTTCAAGCTTGTTAGAATTGTACAAACTCTGTTTTTGCCGTCTGTCTGCTCAACTCTGAGCACTAAACTGGATTATTATTGCACAATGTAAATGTAAATTATTATAACATTCTATAATTCCATGTATAGTCTGTGTATAGTGTGAATTACATATTTTTATTCTTCATATATATGTGTGTGTGTGTGTGTGTGTGTGTGCTCATTGCACATCTAACATCACTGATAGTATGCCTAATATTCTTCTTTCAGCATTTCTCTTTCAGTCTCTTGGCTTCATTCACCAGGATGGCCGAGTGGTTAAGGCGTTGGACTTAAGATCCAATGGACATCAGTCCCCGTGGGTTCAAACCCCACTCCTGGTAAAATTGAAGCTTCCCGCTGTGACTCCGGGGTGTGTCCCACGTCCTGCCCTGTATCAGGGGTAGGTTGTTAGTATTCTCACCTTTGTCATCAATAAAAATCTTATTCAATTCCAATGCAGTGTATTTGTCACACAAGGTACAACTAGCAGTGAAATGTTTTGACTGCTCTTAAACAAAAACATAAAGATGTAAAGGGAATAGTTTACAAATATAATCAAAAAATCTACTCTGAAATAGTATATGGTGATAAAATGAAAGTGCATCCATCCATCCCCTTTCGCTTATCCTGTTCAGAGTCACAGGCTCACACAGGGCGAGAGGCAGGGTACACCCTGTACAGGTTACCAACCTTTTGCAGGGCTAACAGAGAGAGACAGCCAACCATTCACACCTATGGGCAATTTAGAGTGACCAGTTAACCTAACCCCAGTAACTGCTTGTGAAATTAGAATAATTAAAGGGAAAGTAAAATAACTAAAATATTGTCCAAATAAAACAAAAATATATATACTAACAATAACAGTACAGTGCAAATAGCGTGACACCCTGACAGTGGCGCAAAAATGGGTATGCACTATTTGCAATGCATAGGGGTGCTGCACAAGGGTGGGGGTGGGGGCACCAAAGTAATGATAGTCCCTAGTTGGCTTTATCAACTTCTTATATGGTCTATACATTTCCCCCCACCATTAGCAGTGGTTATCTTGCACTTCATATGTAAGTAGGGACTTTCACACTGTCATCAGTGATTTATTCACGTGTAGTTAGTGTGGTCTCCTAATGGACCTCTACTTTGTTCTTACTATATGTATTATTGTATGGGGATATATTTACTCTTACTGTTTATCACTTATACTGTGTAGCGTTATTAGGTTTATCACATGAGCACATATTATTCTTACATCTTATAATCACTTTCACCTAAGTGGCTGGGGTTGTTAGTTCCTCTCTCAAGTACCAGGCGACAATTTTAAGAGAGATGCTAGAATTTTGGAGATTTTGGAGAGATGCTAGAATGAGAACTGCTTCACCTGAAATTTGTAACCCAATGCTGTATTTCGGTGATGTTGTCCCGTAGGCCCGTGTGTGATCTTATAGCAAAAGTGGGGAGGAATAGAATCTGGTTAAGTGAAGTGGTGCTGCTGATCTTATCTTAGCAGATGTTTGCGTAGAAAAGTTCATCACGGCTGACATGTGTTTAAATTGTTATAGACCATGAGGTATCCTGGTGGGATGCAGCTTTGAGCATGTGACCTAGAGTGGGCAAGGGTGGCCGAAAATAAACTCAGATTAGGATTAAATATCAAAGGGTAATCATTTATGCATATTAATTTTGGTCAAAAGAGAGTGGAGAATTGTCCCACGAAGAGGGAATAATTGCCCTGTTTCTTTTTGCTGGACTAACTGCTTAAAGCTACAACTCCCGGGAGGCGCTTGCTTGCTTTCGTGCTTTTTGAAACACTTTGTGGAAAATAAATCTCTCACGAATCCTGCTTGATTTCAGTGGATTATTTTGGAAAAATGAATTATTTCGATTCCAGTGGATTATTTCAAAAGTGGATTATTTCAAAGACTGGATTTTTTGGAAAAGTGGATTTAATTGTGAAAAACTTTCAGCCGGAGCCACCTGGACGGAAAAGAAGGTAAAAGGGGAAACCCGGACTGTGAACAACAGTATCATTTAGCTTTTAGAAAAAAAATTATTTTTTTTAAACATGTCCGGCAGCTCTCTGCAATCGTAACGGTGATCTGAATGCACTGATGTAACATATTTACTTTTACAAGAACAGCTCTATAAGTTTCTATAGACTATTGTTGTTCATTTAATTTTTTTAATTTTTATTTATTCATAATTTTATTTAGTCACTCATGCCAGGCATGACAGGCAATAGAGAGGAGGAGAGAGGAAAAAAATTAATAAATTAAGAAAAAAAATTAACAAATGGAGAAATAAAGGGAAGAAAGGAGAAGAAAAAAATCAAGGAAAACTGGCTTTATATATATATACACATGCATACACATATTCACATGTTTATACATATGCATTTACATATACGCATATACACACAGTTCTGCTGTTTGTGGTAATGTGTGTATGTGTCTCTGTCATGGAATGTATTCAATAATGAGGGCAAGAAACTGCAAGACCCGCGGACCACAGGCAAATAGGGAAGAATTCAGGGGATCCAGGCCATCCACAGCCCATTAGGAGCTCAGAAGACCTGAGGCCACGCATCCTGTCGGCAACCATGGGCAGACCCCAGAGACCCCAGCCAAAGGGCAAGGGTCCAGAGAGCCAGAGGCAAAGAGCAGCCCCCCCCGCAGGCCGGCATCCCCAGCAGGAGCCAAGCATGCGGCCCCAAAGAGGAAGGAGAGGAAGAGAGCCAGCTGACTTCTGGCTCACTAGACACCCCAGTTCCCTACACCCAACCCCAATGCAGGGAAGGTAGGTCCAGGGCCTGAGGTGGTCACACCCCAGGACACCACTGTGTGCCGGGCCAGCACCCACCACCCACACCGCAAATTTGATAAAAACATATATCTCCACTCGCATACAAAAGACAACAACTATCTCACATCCGTTCAAACATTTTACCCACTCACCCACACCCACACACAAACACAAACACACACAGTGGTCCTGGGTCCGGTACCAACCGGTTCTATGTGGGAAACTGCTGCCCACTCGCCAGCCAGACACCCCGACGCAGGCCCACCCACCCCAAAAGGCGGTGCGCTCAAGGGCGCACAGACCCTCCACCGCAGAGAAGGGCCCAAGGACACAGTGCCATGAAAAAGTATTTTCTCTGTTCCTGATTTCTTTTTTTTTTTTTTGTATATTTATCACACTTGAACTCCAGACAAAAAAATTAAGAAAAAAGAAAATGCCAATTTGTCTGCAAACACTCGTCAGTTACTCTCTGAGCTGCAGTGAACCCTGAAAAACGGCAACAAAACCAGAAATGGAGAACATTCACCATCAATGCAAAAGTTGTGTCTTACCACTGCAAGCAACACATTTTAAAAGGTTCAACTTACAATAAAGGCATATGGACTGTTTCTAGTTTGTCTCACACTTTTAAGTTTCACTACAGCTTAGCCAGGAAAAACTAAACATCTGTAAGATGTAATATTAAATCAGCCACGACATCAGCTAGCAGCAGATTAACAGTATGGCGCCATATGTCAGAATGCAAAATCTTAGCTGAGACACAATATCCATTATAATGCTTAATCCAGCCAACAGCCCACATCTCAAAATTATTAAAATTATTACTGAAAGAAAAAAAACAAACTAACAACAAATTCATATATTTAAAAAAAAATAGCAACAACAGAGATTTGCTGTTGAGTCTGCCTTTGGTTCTGATAACAGAATTATGGCAGCACAATGACCAATCACAGACGGAAATTCCTCGGACTTACTGTATCAAATCTAGCATCAAACTAATGAAATTGAACTATTATCGGTTCCACCTGTGCTCGCTCTACTTTTATAGCAGGGAATTTATAGGCAAAATGTCTATAAATCAAAATCTACAATAGGTGGAAGACATTCCAATTTTGCAGATCAGTCAGGATTATAAAATGACGACACCACATCAAACTTATCACATGCAGCTTTGTGTCTATTTCTTTTTAAACAAAAGGTGACCATGGACATTAGGTATCCATCATTCCTATTATATTGTACAAAGCACTCTCTCTGTCTCTGTCTCTCTCGCTCTCTCTCTTTTATTGCGTTCTGCCTCAATAGTGTTCTGGCAACTCCAGTATTTAGCGTTGTTTATGTGCACCGAAAGCATCTGGTGTCAGTACCACACAAATCAACTCATACATACTACAACTCCCAGGAACAAGAATCAGCCAGTAAAAGATAAATGATGTCTAATGAAATAAAACCGTCTTTTGTTTAGCTATGCAATCCCTGTTCAAGGCCACATATTAATTAATTCCATGTCCGTATATTTTAGCAAAACAACACACTATTCCATCAAGATGACAAGAAACCTCGTGCTCTGGTACAGATTATCATAAGTATCCAAGATAGCTATAACATGGGACGATTTGCAGTATCCTCCAGCTGAGCATCACCTCCCAGGCCACTGGACAACCCTGCAGCCTCAAAAACCCTAACAGGCATTATGCCATTCAAATAGAGACCCATAAGTGTTTGGACAATAACAATTTTTTTTTTTTTACATTTTTGCTTCTGCACACCATCACAGTGGATTTTAAGTCAAGCAATCAAGATGCTTTAATTCAACAGGCTTCATAAAATGCAACAATAAACTGTTTAGGCATTAAAGCCATTTTACACATAGTCCTCCATCTTCAGAGGCTCACAACAGGTCTCTTTTGTAAATGAGACAATACATCTCAAGAGATTTTCCTGTATAAATAAAGGATTAATAATAAAATTAATTGACATTCAGTCAGTTACTTTGACTTCTAAGTGACTTCGGCAATCACTTTGACAACTAACTGACAAGCGGTTTCATGGCCAAGTGAGGCCTGTTCCCTCTTTTTTCCATGACAAATTAAACAGGTAAAATAGTCGATTCCAAGAGGCCATCATCAGGCTATCAGAGAAATGGTCAAATTAACAACCCTCTGAGTCGAGTTGTAAGAATGAATGCACTGGCCAGCTCAGCAACAGCAAAAAGCCTGTAAGACAACAGAAGACAACTAAAGTGGACAATCACAGACTTCTTTCCTTGGTTATGAAAAACCCTATCTGGTCAAGTTAAAAACACCTTTAAGGAGGTAGGCATGTTATTGTCAAAGCCTACAATCAAGAGACGCCTTCATGAATGAAACACGAAGGATTTATAACAAGGTACAAGCCACTGGTTACCCTCAAAAACAAGAAGGCCAGATTAGACTTTGCCAGAAAAGAAAAAAAGAGAGAGAACATTTCTGAAAAAATTATTTGGACAGATGAAACCAAGATAAACTTGTACCACAATGATGGGAAGAGAAAAGTATAGAGAAGGAGAGAAAGAGAAACAGCTCGTGATCTGAAGCACACCACATCATCTGTCAAACATGATGGAGGCAATGTTATGACATGCGCATACACAGCTGTCAGTGAAACCAGAACACTATTGTTCATTCGTAATGTTACTACTGGTAGAGGAAGCAGGTGCTCAGATTCAGCCAAATGCTTCAAAGCTGCTCGGACAGCATTTCTTTAATGGCCAGGTCAGTCACCTGAGCTCTCTGAGCTGTAGTGAAACTTGAACAAGTACAATGCAGACCAGAAACTGAGAACACGTGCCATCGAAGCAAAAGCTGCATCTTATCACTGTAATGGAAACATTTCCAAAGGTGCAACTTTTACATTGAAGCCAAAGAGAAAGCTATATTTATAAGTGTTAGTTTGTCCAGTGCCTTTTCAGCCTCTGAAAATGTATAAAAATGGCTCTAATTCAAAAAGTTAATAAAATACTGTACTTTTGTTAAACCCTTGAATTGAAGCGGAAAGTCTGCACATGGTCACATTTTGAATGTTTTACGTAATATCTGCTGGCTGCTGGTGTATAAAAACAAACTTTGAAAAAAAATGGATAATTGTCTAACAGACCTGACTGTAGGTGTACAAGACAGGATATTTTTTTAAGTATTGTTTTGAGACTACCCTCTCTACTCTGTATTGCCTTCTCTGTATTGAGTATGAGTTTTGCAATTTACAAAATATATATATCACTTCTGATGTCAACAATGAGCCAACTTCTTGAACTCAGGCCTTTCTCACCTTTGAAATGAAATACTACCTGTCAGAGTGTACCAATCACAAAAGATACTCTTTTGTTAAATGTCTTAGGAGGAACTAATCTATTCCAGAAGACCGCAGTAAAGTAATACATGGAGGGGATGCCTGTGTTGCTGAGGTCTTACAGAGGTGTTAGGTTTTCTATGGTTACAGAGGGTAAAATACAGACATTGTCACCTAATAGTTATATCTAGCATCCTGGCAGCCTAGCATCTGCTTTTACAGCAGCTAAGAACAATACATGCACAAGATATTATAATCAAAATGTTTACCTTAATTAGAAAGAGAGTAAATATTGGGGTTCATTAAATATATTAATGTGACCTATGTAAACACTAACAAAGAACCTATATGACGCTTTGGTAAGCCATTCACATACGTCTGGATTCCATATATCAACGTTTCTGCACCACACATACATCTGGAAACCATAAGAGAGGCCCATATGTCATGTTGCCATATCAACACCTTCACATTTGTCTGAACCCTACGTTTTACTGCAGACATGGACACAGACAGCTGGTGAGCCAGCGGCTGAGTAATTCTTCCTGTTATACTTCTTTGGACTCCACCTGGTGCCACAGGTATAACTACTCTGGGATCGGCCCCAGGGCAGGTTTTTTTGTGCCCTTAGTATGAGTGCATATTTTCAAGATATAAGTGGTAACAGTGTTTCCATCTTTTACAAAAACACAAACTACTCACCTCACTCAACTTTGGGCCTTGCACTCAGCAAAGTCATTGACAGCACTGGTCAAATCTGAAGTCACAGCAGTATCCTGTTCTCTTCTCTGATTCCTCTTTAAGCACCACTTTTTTTTGCTTTGCTTTAAAATGTCACTACAATGATGAATTACTCTATGAGACACACGTCAAAAAACAAATTGTTGCATAGTTGACATCAATAGGCAGGTGAGCAATGTTGGGAAGTATAAGTCATATAAACTCAGCATTGATACAACAAAAAATATTTTGCGTTTGGTCTATTCTTTGTTGTATCAATGCTTCTTTGCAATAATTCTTATACCACTGGAAAGCCTGTTTATTTTCCCTTAAGTTGTGCAACATTTAAATGTATTCATTTAACAAACAGTTTATTAAGAAAGTTTATTTCCCAGCATGCCTCTCTGCCCTTCAGGAAAAGTGTGTGTTTTATTCAGCGGAGTGTAAAATACCTGTATAAATATTTGCAGAGCTAAAAAATAAATTCATAAGGAAAATAAATACTGCATAAAAAAAGGTTAGGCTTTGGCTTACAAGATAGAACCATGACCTAAAGATGTGGTGGAACTCTTAAAATGTGTCCACTTAACTATAACATTGTGAATATCAGTATCCAGTATGAAACAAAGGAGGGGTCCCTTTGATAATCATTTTGACTTGGCTCCTTCTACATTCAGGGCCCAGAGATGTTTTGCATGGCTGTCCTGTTGGATGTTATGTCTTTGGCTTTAGTCTTCTTTTTATTAGCCATATGTTCTGGGAAGAGCTGTCAACTGATAATGACCTTGTGGTGAGTTAGGTCAGATGTCAGGGGAGGCTGCTGGACAGGCCTGGTGCCCCCAAATGGATAATGAAGGTGCGCTGGGAACATCAGAGGTCAACAACATTCCGAGAGAGGCTGTGCACATTGAGTCTGAATGGACCGTGTTCTGCACCTCAAGCTGTGGCCACAACATTGTTTGCTGTGGTGGTAATTCCCAAACCGAAGGGGGACACCAGCGGTGAAGGGATCTGTCAAAC
>VUQJ01015879.1:40132-52495 GCA_015108635.1 Andinoacara biseriatus | reverse complement strand
TGGGTTGGGGGGGTGGGGGGGGGGGGGGGGCAATGTGAGGATCTGCCTGTTCTGTTAGATTGGTGCTCTGTTCTCCATGTCTTGCTCTTCCCTCAGTGGTGTGCGTGAAGTTGGTGCCCTGCCTTGCTACCCTGGAGACGGGCTTTCCTGGGAACTGATTGCACACCTGGAAAGGATGATCACACCTGTGGCTCATCTCATTTTACTGTGGCTTCTTAAGCAGAAGCAGGCCATTCAGTCAGCGCCAGATTGTCAGTTGAGTCATGTTAGTAATCGGCTCCTGTGTTACTGCCTGAGTGAGGCGAGAGTGAAGAGGAGTGACAGCGGAGAATCCTGTTTGGAAACCGGAACCCCTCCACATCTGGAGATTCCCCAGTTCTGTTCAAAAACCCATCTTGCATAAATAAACTTGTGAACTTTTCATCAGAATCCCACGTTTTGAGTCCCACCCAGTCACTGAACAGCATGACATGTATGGTTTGGAGACAATGACACTGACTAAAAGACAGGAGGCGAAGCAGGAGATGACAGAAGTAAAGATGCTCAGATTTTCATTGGGAGTAAGCAGAGTGGACAAGATTAGAAATCAGAGGGACAGCTCAGGTTGAGCAGTTTGGAGACAAAGTTAGAGAAGAAAGGTCGAGATGGTTTGGACATGTGCAGAGGAGGGACAGTGGCTATACTGGACAAAGGAGGCTTAATATTGAGCTGCAGCCACAGAGAATATTCACAGATGTAGTGAAGGAGGACATGTAGAGGGTTGGTGAGAGAGGAGGATGCTAGTGATAGAGTGAGATGGAATCACATAATGCACTGTGGCAACCCCTAAAGGGAGCAGCCAAAAGAATTGTGTGAGCAAAAAATACCATAAAAAGCATAAAATAAAACAAAAGCCAACTTCAATCACAAATGTTGCGTGAATATGAACAAAGAGTAAGCAAACAGAAAGATCTGTTTTGCTACAAGGAGCTGAATGTATTTGCTTTGACCATCCTGCCATTGTTAATATAACCGCCACATGATTTGAACCCATTGAAAAAAAAAAAACACCAACAAAGTCCAATTTTCTAATTTGCTGTGGAAAATTAGCAGTAGGTGTGATCAAAACCCAAACAGCTACAATCAATATGAGGCAATAAGACAAGATGCACTTCTAATTAAAGCTGACTATCAGGCACATGAAAATGGAGCTTGAGCAGTTAATAAATGAGCAATACTAGAAAAGTTGGCAGTCAGAAGGCATACTTACAGGCTTTCATGAGACAACAGCTGTGATCAACAAATAAATGAGCTCTATAGGCATCTGAAACAAAACAAAAGCTGCAATCACAGACCAAGTGCATCAACCAGTAATGATGCATCACGGCAAGCAGAATAAGCATTCACATGAAAGCTGAGACCACAGCCATGTGTAACAACATCTAGTTGAAATTGTTTCTCTTTTGCTGTCTTTGTTATTAACTCCGTGACAACCCCACACAGACAGGCAAAATTGAAAAACACCATTTCTCGCAGAGGTCTTAAAATTGTTTTCTATTGTGATAAGAGCAAAGATTTTATTAAAGCTATGAAAGTGGTTTTATATGAGGAGGAACTTGGCAGATTTGAAGTTTGTTATTATTAGTAGAGCAGCTACTAACTTGAGCCAAGAGACATAGTGTATAAGGCTGTACCCTTTTTTTTAAAACTTGGATCAGCAAACGCTGTTAACTTTAAAGTCAGTTAGTAATCTTTTTAGCTTATTTAATAGATAAAAAGGATATTGTACTCATTAATATACATAGAGTAGATTGTAATTGTGTCTTCCAGCAAACTGATGCTTTCTCATAAACTTATAATTAATCTATTAAAAATACATGGGAGTGGGCGCCGGTTTCTGGAAGTCTCCATGTCCCCCCTAACCTATTTGCATAGACTTGCTGGGGAAGGACATCTCCCTTCTGACTAATTGTGTTTTTACATACTTAGCTGCAGACCGTATGTTGTACCCCAAAGGAGGAAAAGAAGTCATAGGTGCTGTGGAGGGACATTTGATATGATGAATCCTACCTATGTTTTATCATCAGAGAAAGGGTCCAATTCATCAAAGAAGCAAAAACATAAAAGACAGACAACATCACTGGCATCTGAATAAAATGTCATTCTCTTTATTTACATTGACATGACCACCAAGGGCCCCCCAAGCTCACATACATTTGTAATTAAACTTTTTTTTTAAAACATCCTAGTGCACTGGTAACATTTGTTTATGCACTGGTGCCAATTATCTGTGCACTGGTAATAGTAGAGAAGGCGAATGAATTGAACAACTTTTTCAACCAGTTCAGTCAGCCTGTGTCCACGCCACACTCCCCCTCACTGCAGCCACCTCTCCTCCTTCCCTCAAAACATCTCCCTCCAGACAACACAGCAACCCTGCCCTCCCCCTCCCCCACCACAACACAGACTCCTCCGAGCATTACTGCAGACCAGGTCAGGGGTCAGCTGAGGAAGCTTCAACCCCAGAAAGCAGTGGGCCCAAGACAATGTGTGCCCCCGACTGCTGAAGACCTACGCTGCTGAACTGGCTGAAGCACTCCAACAAATTTTCAACCTAATTCTGCAACTAGGGTAGCACTGGTAACATTTATCTATACATTTGTAACTATGTACTCCTAACAATTACTTACACATTGGTAACTATGCACTGGCAACATTTATATATTCATTGGTAATATTTATCTGTGCTAAAGCCAGTTTGCCCACTTACACTTATAAAACATATACATAAGTAAATTATACATGCAATAATATTGGTGTACACAACACTTTTTTTTCCATAAAAACATTTGAAAAAGAAAAAAGTAAAAGATCAAACAGCATTTTTTTCATGCTTTGCTCAGAGTATTTATGGGAGCATAAATAGGTTGACAGATAGGATCAGGGTTGAACCTCCTTGGACTATGAGGTTCACAGGTGACACTGTGATCTGTAGTTAGAGTATTAAGCAGATGGAAGAGACCCTGGTGACGTGCAGGTATGCTTTGGTGACAAGAGGAATTAAAGTCAGTAAAAGCAAAACAGAATTCATGAGTGTGAATGAGAGAGGGACGTGTATAGCCAAATATCTCAACTTTGATCTTATCTGTCCTAAGGACATTGTTCCAGAAGTCTTGAGCTTTGTTCAGATGCCATGTTCTTTTTAGAGAGGCTTTCTCCTGGCAACGGTTCCAAACAAGCCATACTTATCAGACTTTTTCTAATTTCATGTCATGATTGTTAACATTTAACATGCAAACTGATAAACCCTTGTTGGCCAGCACAGCGATAGGAAGGTTCTTGTATTTTGTCTGTTCACTCAGAATAGTTGTGCACACGTCACCTACAGCCGACAAGAGCTCTTGGATATTCGAGCTCTCAACGTGGACACTTTTTTCAACATTCTCCAGCTCACAACAGACCTGAGCCCATTTGGCAATAAGTTTGGGGGTAGACAAAATTTTAACATTGTCCATACAGTAAGCTGCATCATCATTTATACAGTATCTCTAGTTCCAACAGTTTCAACAGACAGTGTGAATGTGTGGGAAGACTGTACAGTCATTTTATAAAATTGAGGGAAAATTGCAAGAAAATCAAGGTTAAAAAAAGAGTGATTTTATTATGCTTGCTATTTCTGTGCCAACTTGCAATGCACCCAGTCCAATTCACATACATTACAAAAGTACAGTATGGGAGTAGAACACATGATCTGTCTTCAGCTCAGTGCACACCCACACAGAAGCACACACAGTCTTTCTCCAGACTCTAAACTGAATAGATTTCTAATCCTGAGGGCAGGTCAGAAGATTGCAACATCACCACTACAAAGGCCAGGTCAATATGTACTGTATGAAGCTCTTTTACTTCTCTCTCATTCTCAGAAATATACTTCCTCTATGTCTCTCTGCCTCTCTCAGCCCTCTCATCATTACAAGCCTCAGGCGTCCTGCCTTCACTCTGCACGGACACCTCAGCAGCCATATGCCATTAGGGAAGAGCCCACAGCAGCAATACTCATAAATATTGACTTGGTTTCAACATATCCCTCAGGAAGTGTTTGAAACAGCAGGTGCTGCATTAGCACACCAACAGCAAACACAACCCACAGTCAATACTGAGAAGCCGCCTTGGCTAAGCTAACTTTCTCACTCTCACTGAAAGAACACAGGCACTGCAGCAGGCCTGCCGGATGCAAGGTGTTGTTACGGAAAATATTTAATTAGCAGCTGCGATAAATGTCTCTTCGGTGAATGATCACAGTCAACAGTTAAGCATCTCAGAGGGCTCATGGATTTCTTTAGAGGAATGGTGCTTTTTGTCTTTACACACTGGCAGGAAATGAATTGCTGCGACATCTGGAGAAACTGGGCTCACACAATGAACCCTGAGCTCCTGAGATGTGGTATAATGCTATCAAGTGAAATGCAACTCTTCATCATACCAGCACCTGAACACATTCAATTCACTGGATTGTGTTCTATGCTCCCCCTATAGATACGCTTAATTAAAGAGGGGCCGTGTTTGCTCACTGAGTGCAGGTACAGATTATATGTGGCCCTCTTTTAATCTGTCAGGGAAGTCTCTTGGTTTAGAATTGTTAATCAATCTTATTTGGGTGTTAACTAATTGCATTCTCAGAAGGTTAGAAAGAGTGAATTATTGGAAGCAAGGCTGATTCAGTGAAGGCTTGGAGAATTAAGCCATTAACTAATGAGAGAAAATAAGACTTGCTACTACTACACTACCACACAGATTTCTGCTCAGCAGTTGTGAATGGCTAACCTTTGAGAGAACTTGTGCCTGTGTGTTACCACTTTCACACACAAAAAATAACAAAAATAAATATTTGTAGCAAGCAGGTTGAGACTTTAGACTTATTTATTTAAGTTGAATAAAAAAAATGTTATACACTTAATTCTATACATCCTTGTCAGGGTCACAGGGGACCTGGAGCCTGTCCCAGCTGTCATAGGGAGAGAGGCAGGATACTCTGTGCATAGTTTGCAAGCCTGTTGCAGGGCTAACAGAGAGACAGACAACCATTCACCCATTAGAATCACCAGTTAACCTAACCCCACTAAGTGCATGTCTTTGGACTGTGGGGAGAACATAAAAACTCCATTCAGAAAGGCCTCAGCAGATTTAAACTTCTTGCTATGAGGCAGCAGTGCTAACGGCCACACCACCATGCTGCACAAGAAAATGGATGGATGGCTGAATTCTATACATTGTTCAGTCTTGCACAATGGGGGTGGCTATAGCTCCGGAGGTAGAGCAGGTCACCCACTGATCGGAAGGTCGGTGGTTTGATTCCTGGCTACTCCAGGCTGCGTATCCAAAGTTGCTCTCTGACACAAGTGGTGGAGTGTGAATGTATAATTAAAGCACTATATAAGAGCTAGTCCATTTACCATTTGTACACTGGTGGCATGGTGGTGCAGTAGTTACACTGTTGACTCACAGTGATAAGGTCCTCGGTTTGAACATTATTTAGACCTTTGTTGTACCTGCTGATTTTTCTTCCTATAGACAGATTAGCTGGTCAGTCCAAGTTAGCTATAGGTGCAGATGTGATTTGTCTGTATAACAATATACATTTCCAGGTTCACGAGATGTTCGTAGCAACACGGGGGAGATTGCTTACATGTTCTGAGGTCTCTTATTGGCTACCAGTGATGCCAATATTGAAATTAGAGATACCTCATTGATGGGGTTTTCCAGTGTTAGCAAAAGAAGAATAATGGACAAAATTTGTGATTTTTTTTCCACCTAATTGCAGTTAATTTTTGATAGTGGAGATGAGGTATCCTCACTTAAAGGTGAAATTTCTTACTTTATAGAGATCTCTAGTTTCTGAAACTTGGAGATGATGGTGAAGATGTTTTTCTTTTTAAAAAGATCAACAAGCAAAAATCAGTATTTTCAAAGCATTCTTATATGTTTAGCCTATATCTATAAATTACCCTCTAGACTTCCGACTCATTTTGCAGAATCAGGTCACATATGTGAATAAAAGTCCAGCAGTTGGTCTCCTCAGTTCCCAGATGTTTATAGACTGTCACACATGCTTCTGCATCTTTGAGACGTGCTGCTGTTATTAAATTCAAAACAACCTGTTTTCTGTGTTCTATTGTGAATAAAATTTGGGTTTATGAGATTTGCAAATCATTGCATTCTGTTTTCAATTTACATTTTAAAAAGCACCCAGATTTTGGGGGGAATTGGGATTATACATGAAATATATTGTACCTTACACTTTGTCTCTGTAAGGTACAAACCACAAGGGCACAAACCATTAAGGTGCTGCCCTCATCGCTCTCCACCATGTGCAACTTCACACTGTCACACCTTGTATAAGTGCCTGTCACTTTGCCTCATGATGTCCTTGCTGCTGTAGGCATGTGTTTTAAGCACGACATCCCAAAGTACAATAGGAGAGTCGAGAAACTGAAAAACACTGGCCACTAAAAGACTGCTTAATCTGTCACTGTATGTAAATACAATATAATCAACAGTTTTACCTGTCTAGGCCTAATTGTGGTGTTGTAAAAGGGATCCAGATTTTGACAGTTTAATTAAATCTTTGCCACTGACCATTAAAAAAAAAACTACAAGTAATGATCTGTTTTCTTACTTTTAGAAATTACCTGCATTTTAATATGAATTCAATAAAAACTGGAATGTTATAACAGAGCAGCCAAAACATCAAACTGACAGTTAAGCCATTAGTGTTTGTTCCATCCGGATGATTTAGAAGCAAGCTGGGCTTTATTCCTCCACCCTGTGAGCCGCTCCTTAATGGTTTCTTGCATAAATGACGGATCGTTAAAAAAAACATTTTAAAAACTTCATGTGTTGACAAGGAACAACTCACTTCAAAAGTGTCTTATTGGGGTTGGATGAGACTTCCTCTTTGGAGTCAGCTAGAAGTAAATGTTTAATGATATTTCTGATTGTGTTTGAGCATAGAGAGTGTTCTTGGACTCTTGAAGAGGATGACAGCTGGAATTTACAATGGCAGAGAGGGGCACCGCGGTGATGTAGGAATGAATTGAAATAACAAGGACTGTGAATAATTGATTATTGTACTTTTTTTAAATTTATTATTAAGGGATTATCCTACTTCAGTTTAGACTTCAGGCTTACAGAAGCAGCAGGCTATGTGTTTTGTATATTTAACTATTAATAAGGGATTGAACCGCTGAGTATTACCTGCAATCAGAGCAAATATCACATGGTCCAGAGAGAAGCTTTGGGTTGTTGAGGATTTTTTTATTCTTTGGAACAAAGTAAATAATATATCTTATTGGATCTGAGGGAAGAACATCACACTTTGCAGGAGAAAATCTCTATATATGTAATCCAACAGGCCATGTCAAGATACAAAGGGATAAAACAGTGGAGTTTCATGTTGTCATTACCAGCAGAGATAACATTGCGGTCCTCTCTAGTCTAATAAATATTGTCATTGTTCCTCTGCTTCCTCTCCTGAGCAGTTTCAGCTGCTGCATAATTGAATGTGAAAACAGTATATTATTCTGTCTGCAGGGACAAAATTGAGAAACATCAGGAAGCTGGAGGATGAATAACATTCTGGGCCAGGCTATGTTATTTCATATTAGATTTTTTTTCTCTTTTCTTTTTTTTAGTCTGGCCACATCACTGAGCAAATGTTACCCAAAGATCCAGAGGGTTTACCAGTGAAGCATAACAACATCCTCTGCTGTTTCGCCTATCCTGAGAACTGCGGAGAATCAGACTGATATATACTTTTCACCCTAAGAGGTGAAGGAGTGGGGACAACATCATTTGTGTCTGACTCCAAATATGGCCAAATACGGCCAAGATAAATTCAATTATAAGCTGGCTTATTTTCTTCATTTTATAAACCAGAAGTGAGGAAATTAGACAGCAACGAGACAGCAAGGAGGAAGTCAGGACGGGTGAGACAAATACCCTCACTGAACTCATTTAAGTATTTAGGCGGGCTGGTCTGGTTGTCCTGACTGCAGTGACTCCAGCTGTTGTGTTTGTGTGTTTTATTTAAATTTAAAGCAGTCTTTGAAATAAGGATCTTATGAACTACTCCGTGGTGCAGGGAAGCCCTGAATTCCTGTGGAGACAGAGTACTGCAACTTGGTAATTATGGCTAATAATTTTAAAATGTAGGAACCCCTGCATTTTTAATTTATTACATTTATTGTTTTTTTCAAATAGAAAGACACATGCCACTTTGATTATATTTAGTAGAAAATTCTATAGTGGCCTGGGAATAGAAGTAACTCATAATCTATTTTCATATATTTATCATGTAAGTGAATATACAGTTTCCTAGAGAAGACTTAAGAAGCTCCAGGAGGCCCGTGGTTCTCAGTGTGAAAGCCGCAGAGGACTGCAGAAGGCTTCCATTCTGCTTAGATGAAGGTCCCCATTCGCAACACCACTGATTAAAAATTTCTGAGCCAGATGGTGATGAGGTTTTTTTTTTTTTGTTACTCTTCACTTGGCAAAGTTAGTTTTTTTACTTAATTTATTAGCAAAAGCAAAACCACAATCTTTGTTTTTATACAACAGCCTTATTTTCACAAAAAAGCCTTACACTTAACTACTGCTTTTTTTTTGTTAATTGAATCTGAACTATCATATTTATTCATTTATCAATATAGTTCTAAGCATAACACTGCAGTGACCAGCAGAATCTACAAGGAGCAGTGCGAGGTAGAATGAAATTGTTGGACAGGCTAATACCACAGGCTGTGGTATAAGAACAAGCAAAAGGGACATCTGTAAGAAAAAGTAAATGCCAGAATATTTTTTTTTTTAAACAGAACATCAGTGAGCCAGTAGCTCATCTGGCTCACGATCCTTCATGATTCACAGGTTACTGTAATGTGTGAAGTACAGAAAGAAAGTGTTAAGTTTTCATGCCACTGGTTGTCTGTGTTGCACAAACTAATGAGAATTTAAATCCACTGATTAGTTGCAAACAGTAATATCCAGGACAAATTCTTCTTTCATGTTTAATGCTACTATCACACTAGAGGAATTGGAGACTTTGGCACGACCAAAATTATTGTGCAATGAATCTCATTGCTTTCGAAATGGTTGCTTCAAATATGGGGACCGGGTTTGCAATGACTTACAGCGAGTTGCTGTCTTCAAAGCAACTTCGGTGTGTCAAAGCGGCAATAAAATGGTAACTAGTCTGCTATCAGTTTGCAGTTGAATGGCATCAAGCTGGCAATCCCATGAAATCTCTGTGATAATATGCTGACTGGGGTGAAAACTGCAACTCTGCAGTGTTTAACAAATTTATTAGACCACCACCCAGTGTAAAGTTTATGCCACAGCTGCCTTAAATTAACAGCATCGGTAATGACCAAAATACAATTTTATGTTTCTGTAATGGTTCATTCATCAATATGCATAAGCTCCTTGATAGAGATATTGTTACTGCTAATTGCTAAAATATAATTATTGTTGTTATCAATGAATTTTCAAACTTAAAGATGCCAAGTTAGTTACTTAGTTGCTTTCCTGAAAATTGGCTATAAAATCATGAATTACAGTTATTTGCCTAATAAATAACAATATAATTTTTCAGTTTTGTTCAGGTTTCAGTTTTGTTCAGGTTTGTTGACAGATTTTGAAAATATTTGTGTTTTCTTGATTTTTTTTAATTCAGAGGTGGTTTTAAAAATCCGTTAAACACTGTACATACATAGAAATACATAGAAATTCACATTAAACTACTTATTTTCAGAATCTCATAGATAACAGATAAACAGAAAGGCAGAATTCCTCTACAAAAAGTGCCATAGATGCTACAGGATGGTGATTTAACTGCAAAATGACAGACACTCAACAGTCCTGTTTATAGGTAGGAACAGAATGCGACCACTTGGCTCAAGTCCCCTACTGCAAAGATGATCTTTGGGCAAACCTTCACCAATCTGTCTTAGAGCCAGTCCAAGTTGGACCAGGTGATCTGTGCAATCGCCTTGCAACTGAAAGTGGTCACCATGAGGATGACCACTTAAAAAAAAAAAAAATCATCACCATCTGGCTCAGAAATTTGAGGCGTTGCATGTTCAACCTATTGGCAACCAGTTGGTTGCTGCAGCAAGTTGTAACTGGTTGCAGAATCTGAACAAAATTCATTACAATTACTGGGCAAACACTGATTTTTTCCAAGTCAAAATGATGTCATTCTATTTTCCAGTCTGACAGAGCCATAAATTCTGATGCTATAGGAGGTGTAACAGTTCTCATGAACTGTGGGGGGACAGACAGAGACAGAGAGACAGACAACAGATGCTTCGCCATCGCATACAGTAAATTTGTTGGTCCTAATAACTTCATGTGGCATCTCCTGAGTTAGCTAAACCAACTAGCTAACCAAGATGACTTCATGTATAATTAGATAGTAAAATACAGAATGTATGGTGTGTTTCAGTATTTTTATGCATGTGCTGCATCTTCATGTCTTTCACTACACGGCGAGCTGTGACATATTATATATGGAGCAGCAAGATATAATATGTCCTGTCTGTGTTTTTAATTCTGAGTGGTCTTTTAAAAAAAAAATTTAACTGTAAATATTCATTATTTTATTGAATGCTTTACCATATAGGAGGAAATCTTCTAGGACAAGATTCCTGTTTTAAGTTCAATATGATCATAACAATTTGTGGTAATAGTATATATATGTATGTATATATATTAAAAATTCCTAATCTTTTTAGGAACCATTGTGATCTACTTGCTGCTCTTCAGTGGCTGAGTCATAGTTAAAAGTTAAAAAGTTGCAGAGGGAGAACGGAGAGCAACAACAAAACTCTGAGAAGTGAGCTTTTGGCTGACAGAACAGCATTCATTATTCAGATCCTGCTTTAAATTAAAACATATTATAGATTGTAATTGAAATATGAATGTGCTCTAGAAATACATTAATGTAGATAGACTCACAGGCAGTGGCAGGGAGCCGTTCTGCAAAATTTTCATGCTTCTCTCAGCCATTAACACATCCATGACTCATTGATGAGTGCATGATTTTTACCCCCCACCCCCGTAGAAATGACAGGACACAGAAAATACAATAAACAGACATTTTAATGGCATCAAGAGCACTGATATTATTGCATCATTGCAATGGAAGGGCAGGTTAGGCGAGACAGAACCTTATTTAAGGATCTGCTGCTGTCACTCTTAAATAATTTTTTTCCTGAGCTACATCATTACTAAACAACCCACATGTAAACTCTTTATTACCACTCGACACTCTCGGCAGAGCCGTTTGTTCTTAAAACAACCAACCAAGCTACTAACAAGCCTTTAAGAGAACATTATGAATTATAATTCAAGAACATTATGTGCTAATTTCTCTGGGGGAAACTCTACGCGCTGGATAGTGCTGGGCTCTGTGTGGGGTCTTTTTTCATTGCCTCCTCAAATACATGGTCACAACAGAGTGAAACCATAACATTTCTCACTGTGCTGCTGCAGCCTATATTTTCATGCTGTGGTGAGTGGGAGCCGAGCGGACCATGCTGGCAAGTCTCTTTTCAGTCATTTTTAGTCTTAAGCGTTATTCCAACAAGGAAGACACTTATTACCACAGCTGAGCAGTTTCTTCTCAGTCAGATCCCCTGGCACCTGCCTGCCCTACAGGACATTATTCCATGAATGTGCCTTTGAAGCCTCACACACACATGAGTGCACAGACATCCATAAACATACATGCATAAACACAGTCCACACAAAAACTTACTGAAAGACACACAGAGGTGCAGACGCACATGCAAAATAAGCACCACCATTACAAAGCTATTCTTCCTGCAGGCAGTACGAATAGCTTACTGGGAAGCATCAGTCACGGAGGAACACTGCACCAAGTGTAGAGGCTGTAAAGCTAAATAACTTTACACTGCTGATCATTTCTTTAGCCACAAATTTAGTTGATATTTGTTTTGTTTTGATTTTTTTTTTAATAAATTAACAGATTGTGGGCTAAATGCGATTTGTATGAGTGGGCAGAAAATTCACACTGAACCAGTTTTAATGTCTTAAAAATGTTTCACCAAAAGCTAACTGGAACCTTTCAAAGAAATGCACTGACCCCAAAGATGTCACTTTAACAGCGAAGCTCTCCTAACCAAAAAAAAAGATAGAAGTCTTTTCCCAGAATGAGTTACAATTCCCATCACACCCCTTTAAAATCACATGCCAAAGTCATGGATTGTACATAAGATGTATGTAAGCCACTCACTGGTTTGCAAGTCCTGTATTACTGTATAGCAGATGCTCTTTGGGTTTTTTTTTTTTTTTTAACCCCAAGAAACC
>VUQJ01015879.1:1867-16288 GCA_015108635.1 Andinoacara biseriatus | reverse complement strand
TGCTGTTTTTCTAACACTCGGCAGAGAATGACACACACACACACACACATACACACACACACACACACACACACACACATATATATATTAAAAACACTTGGAAGCTAAAGCTTTTATGAGTATGAAACAGTAAAACAGGTGTTTTGGGAATGGACCCTCAACTCAGTACTTGTAGGTCACTTTACTGTTTAAGTCCAGTAAGCTCGAGGAGTGTTGCAAATTACACCTCCTCTTTAACAGTGTATTGAGTCTACACCTAAGCAATGACCCGCGGGATGGAGAGGTCACAGAGAGAGCCAGTGATGATGAGGGTACTATTATTGCACTGATCCCTCACTTCCTTCCTTTCAACACTGCTCTAGCCTTTGACACCCATCACTTTGAGTTGCTAGCAATGTCTGACACTGATGACACATTCCCTGGGCAGGGGATCCTGGGAATAGACCTTATCCATCATACTGCTCTCATCCAATAAAATTCTTTGCAGAAAACAAAACAACATGGTGCACTGGAGAGGAGAGATTTAACACCCAAGATTCAAGGCTAACTAACCACATATGGAGCTCTGGGCATGCTGAAGTCATTAAGGTCAGAGATAGGAAGCACAAAGGGGGACAACTATTTTAAGACTATATGCAACAAGCATAGATAAAAACACTAGTTTAGCATTTTGATACTGATCTTGTATCCTCCTTATTTTCAGGTAGTGAGAAGAAAATGTTAACGAGATAGAATTAAGCCCTATTC
The DNA here is from genome assembly GCA_015108635.1 of Andinoacara biseriatus. NCBI lineage: Eukaryota > Metazoa > Chordata > Actinopteri > Cichliformes > Cichlidae > Andinoacara > Andinoacara biseriatus. The sequence goes on along the minus strand of VUQJ01015879.1, from coordinate 15,541 downwards.
ACAAGGAAACCCCATAAGTAAGACTAAAGGCCAACTACTGGCCTGTAGAGGCTGCAATACTAATTATCATTACATACTATATAAAAAGGTCAAGCAGCAAAAACTGATTATTCTGTTATTAGCACAGCATTGCCAGTAGTGATCGGAGAAATCCAACACAAGAGGAATGGTCCCGGGGTCAGTAAAATTAAATGCTTACCCTTTAGAGAGCATAAAGGAGGTTTTCTAACGATATCTGTTCTATCCATCCATTTTCTGCTGCTTATTCAGTTAGTGGTGACAGCAGCCTAAATATGGTAGCAGACACATAGCCACATCTCTTAGCTTCTCCTAGGGAACCCAAGGTGTTTCCTGGCCAGATGGATGATATAATACATCCAGCATGTTTTTGGAGCCCTAGGGGAAGAGGAATTAAGAGTGGAGTGAAGCCCAAGAGTTCTGATCAGATACAAAAAAATAATCTAGCTGGCTTGCTGTTCTGTAAAGGAGCAGTTGTTCCAGAATTGTAGGCTGGCTCTAAGGCTCAAATTATACTTTACACATCTGGATGATTCTGAAATGCTATATGGATGTTCTGACAAAAATGTTACCATCATTATACATAGTTTGGTACCATAATCCACCTGCAACACTAATGAACATTCTTTTACTATTCAAAAAAGCTCATTAGAGCCTGCAGAGCACAAATGCACCGATTTTTGGAACGCCATCTGCTATATTGAACTTGTCTTGCAAACTTAATGAAATTACTGTTTGTGGTCTCCAATCAGGCCAGCTAGAGAATGAGGTTTAAAAGAAAATTAGATGCTACCCCAAAAGCAGATAGAGAGGAGTGCAGCAATGCATTAGGGATTCCCTCCTTTCATTAGAAGCCACAAAAGATGTTTGAAAGTATCTTTTAATAATGATAACTGCGCCTGACTGAGGACGCTGAGAGCTGATGGCTGAAGTGTTAACATAACTTTCAGAGCTGCATTTAATGGAGTTTGTATTTGAATTCTCAGAAGCCAAAGCATAATGAACCTGAAAACCGTTTCATGTTGTTGATTCTAAATACATGCATTTAAAGTGACATGTTTAGTCAGAATGGATTGCATGCAGTGTGCAGGCAAGACACGATGACAAAACAGAGACAATAAAACACAAAGATAAATAAATAAATACCAAAGAGTTGTGAAATGTCATAGTTGATGCAGTCTGTGGGTATTCCTCCTATATATATGCAGGACTAATGTTAGGCTGTTGCCTAATAATCTATGTGGGTGTGATGAATTATGAAAGACGTCTTTCTGGAGTTGATAAAACGACAGTTTGTGGCATTAAGACCACTAAGCAGCAGAGCTTCAGTACACCTGAGAGAACTGACAAATATGTAGAAGATTACTACAGGAAGAAAAACCTGCTGCAGGCTGAACTCTACAAATAGAGCTTTTTTATTAGAAATACATTTTACTGCAACATTGTTGCTTTGTTTGTCTTTCAGTGGTTTAGACTTTTTTTCTACTGACACTCTTCAGTAACAGCAGCATATAAGCAACCACCTTCTATAACATCACCGTTGAGTACCTTGCATATTCAAACATGATATGTAATTGTAATATGTAATCTTGAACTTGACTTTGATGCCACCATCAGCATTTTCCCATAAACCCATATACCTCCATAGCATTAGAGAAGCAGGCATTGAGTGCTGACAAAAAGCTGAATAGTCCCTCTCATCTTTAGTGCAGAGGACGCAGCATCCATGTATTCCAAAAAGAAGTGATTCTTCTGACCACAGAACAGTTTTCCACTTTGCCTCAGTTCATTTCAAATGAACTTCGGCCCAGAGAAGACAGTGTTTCTGGATCATGTTCACATACGGCTTTTTCTTTGCATCATAGAGCTTCAACCTGCATGTGTAGATGGCACAGAACTGTGTTCACAGACTGTAATTTCTGGAGATGTTCCTGAGCCCATGCAGGGATTTCCATTACAGAATTATGCCTGTTTTTAATGCAGTGCTGTCTGAGGGCCCAGTATTCCAGTATTAATTTTCAGAAACTTCCCCTCTAAGCTGCTCTTTTTACACTCAGTCATGTTACTGACCTATTGCCAGTTAACCTGATTAGTTGCAAAAATGTTCCCTCACTGCTGTTTCGTTTTAGCATCACTTACTGTTCCAGCTTTTCGTTACCCCAGTCCCAACTTTTATAGACAGGGTCCTGCCATCAAATTCAAAATATGTCAATATTTTTCATGAAATACTAAAATGACTCAGTTTAAATATCTGATGTGTTTTCTATGTTGTACTGTGGATAAGATATGGGTTTATGAGATGTGCAAACAATTACCTTGCCCACCAACAGGTGCAGGGAGGTTATGTTTTATGTTTGTCTTTCGGACTCTTAGCAGGATAAGTCAGAAATTTCTGAATACATTTCAGTTGTGCTCTCATTTTTAATTGATTTTAGTTGCATTCTCTTTTATTTATATTTTCCCAACTTTTTGGGAGTTCGGGTTGTAGGTAAAGGGGCGTATTTACCATTGTGTCACAAAGCCTCTTCTTTAACAACAATGCGTACGTCTTTTGGAACTGAGTCCTCAGTGGTAAAATAAGTTAGGGTCCACAGAAGGTTGAAGGTTTTTTTTTGTTTGTTTGGGGGTTTTTTTTGCTTATTTTCTGCATGGCTGATTTTCAGCTTCCGTTTTAACTTCAGTTTGTGGAATCTGTAACAAAGTGTTCAGTGACAATAGTTTTCATCTGTGTCCCTGAGCCCATGCAGTGATTTCCACTGCAGAATCGTGTCTGTCTTTAATGCAGTACCAAGAGAAAATCATGGCCATTTAATATTGGTTTTCAGTCTTGTGTGCTTTTTTCCCAACACTCTCAGTCTTTTACTCATAAAACTATCTGTACCATCGATGTTTTAAGCCCCAAATTCTTTTACTTGATACTTGTTACATATGGACAGTGTTCATCAGAGTTTGAGGTGTACAGCTCTGGTAGAGGAGTAAGGGTTTGTAAACATAAATGAAAGAGTAATAAATAAATTGCAAATAGTAGTTCTATTGTCCAGCTAACTCGATTTTATTATTACTTCAGACATTCTTTTATCAGCATTAACACAAAACTAAAATAGAATAATTACCTATAATTTCTTAAAACACCAAATTATCATCTGGAAAAAGAGGGTAAACATAACAAACAGCAAGCACTAAGCAGGCAATATGAACCACATTAGAATTAAAGTGTGATCGTTTGCATTAATTTAAAAATTACACCAGCACTCACTTGGGATTTGTGGGAGCATTTTTATCTCTAAACCCTATGGCAGAATTTGTTTTAAAGGATGCTCCACTGCTTCTGCTCATCGTCAAATTGTTAGATTGCCAGTGGATAGGCATCACTGATTCCAAGAGTGCTGTTATCTGTGAACTTTGGTTTAATAAGGCTTGAGTGTGATGCTTATACCACGATAATCTGTGTTTTGGGACATAATGACTGCATATTTAATAGTAAAAAAATAACGTGATTACATAATAATTTCACAAGTCAGGCCTACTGTCAGATTCCAGTGAAATTATGATGAAATACAATGAAAACACAAACTGTGGTCTCAGTTTCCACATCAATTTGAATATGAGTCAAGTTGCATGAAAACACAGTCATACATGCTGTACCTACAACTGATTATGATTTTTTTTTTTTACCATTTGTTAAAATAAACATGCCATAGTGTGCTGCTTAGAAGCCCTTAAAATCTCATCAATGCACATTTCTGAATGAAAGGCTCTAAAAATATACAGCTTGAATGTGTTTAGTCTCAAAAGTGACTCCCATCCCAGTCTCATGGCAGCACATAATATAGTCACAACCTTTAATCTATGGATTAATGTTGCCGCTATCCTGCAACATTAAAAGTTATGTTTAGGGACATGATATAATGTTGGAAAAAAATCCTATCAATTTTTTTCCAACATTATATCATGTCCCTAAACATAACTTTTCATTTGTTCACTCTCATCTGTGCTGGTTAAAGGAAAAATGAAGCTGACAGCTTGTTGCTTGAAGCCAGTCCAAGCTCTGGTTGCCTAGGTAACCCTCTAATGTATTTACTATCAGGTCATTATGTAAATCAATTGCATCCTGTACTCTCATCACTTGCCTGGAAATTTGGAAAGGTTTATTTAAGGTCCAGCTTACTTTGTGTTGGCAGTGGTTATTTTGCCTGTAGTTAATTGAAGTTTCCAAATATCTCTCACTTTATAAGGTCTGTGATCATGACGTCACTGCAAATCGCTTCCACTGAGGACACAGAAATCCATCCTGGTAACTATCTATGCACTGGTAACAGTCATTTATGCACTGGTAACATTTATTTGTGCTCTGGTAGCATTTATCTATGCACTCGTAACAATTATATATCAACCGCTAACAATTATCTATACACTGCTAACATTTATCTGTGCTCTGGTAACATTTATCCGTACACTGGTAACAATTATCTATGCACTGGTAACATTTATCTATACACTGTAACATTTCATTAGCCTAATAGTATAAGCCATATTTTGGCATATTTTGAGATACCTACCTAATTCCACTCTGCTATCATTTAGATAGATATGTCAATTTTGGCTAAAATATGACTTAGGCAATTATGCTATTAGGCTAATGATTTATCTGTGCACTGGTAAAAAAGTGCCCGTCAGCCTACATAAATGCATTTTTGAGTAATCTAAAATGTTTTCGCTCAGTAAAACATATCAAACTTTGTACTTGCTAAAACAAATTGTGCTATTGAAATATTTAGCTTGTTAGTACCAGTGCTGCCAGTATGAGTACACCTGTCCATTTCTCAGGAATCCTCTCACTCTCCAAAATTGTGTAATACAGTCGGGCGAAAAATTCACTGCCCTGTCCCCTAGACATCTCCACCGGTATGTAATCTGAACCAACTGCCTTTCCACTCTTTATCCTCTTCATAGTTGACTTCCTCCTTACCAATTTTCTGCACTTCCTGTTTCAGTAGCCATCCTCTGCCTGTCCTCATGTCTGTTCTACATTTATCAGCTACTTCAAGTGCTCCTTCCATCTTTTCAACACACTCTTTCACTTGTTAGCACATTTCCATTTCTATCCTAAATCACTCTACCCTGCTGCACATCCTTTCCAGCTCCATCTCTCTGCCTAGCCAATTGATATAAGCCTTTTCCTTTTCCTTTGCTATCTCTCCCTTTTCTGTGTGCCAAGTCTCCAAGTACTCCTTTCTATTTTCTTCATCTCTCCTTGCTAACCTCTTCCTTTGAATACTTTCCTGTACTTCCTCGTTCCACCACCATGTCTTCCTGTCCTCTTTTCTCTGTCCAGAGTATCCACCAAACACCTTCTTGGCAGTTTCCAACAGCACTACAGCTGTACTTTCTCAGTAGCTCTGTCTTCCCACTCAGAATCTGTCTCAAATCTTTTCTGAACTCTACACAACATTCTTCCTTCTTCAACTTCCACCATTTAATCTTTGCCTCTGCTTTCACTCGCTTCCTCTTCTTGGTTTACAAAGTCTTCAGATTACCAACCCCTACAGACTACCATCTACTCAACTAACTCTACTGAGAAGGAAAAAATAAACCAAGCTTGGAATCTAATTTTCTAGCTTATTAAATAGGAAAATAAATTCAGACTAATCAACTAGTCAATAACAAACATTCAGAAAACCTAGAAAGCCATTAATCACATCTTTCAGTCTTTTAAATGCCACTCAGACATATAGCACTTTGCACTTTTTAAAGCGCTGCATAGAGCCAGATTGCTTTTTTAGTATGGCTACTGTTAGCAGTGCCTGCACCAGCAGCCACTTTAAACTCCTCATGTGTCTGCTGAATGTGGCTATGCATTACTTCAGCTGAGTAGTTACTTGGCAGTTTGTTCTGACACAGCCCACATATGACCATATTTTAATTTTCTACATCCAAATACTGCCAAACTGTGCTGATGATGTCATCTTTTCTCCTTCCCACCATCCTGGTTTACAACAAGGAGCATACAAAAAGGGAGGCTGTTATCCTGGCAGTGGTAAGTGGCTGTGCAAAATCTCAGTACCATTACTTAAAAATAATATTAGTAATAACATTAGTAGTTTTACCAGCTTCTATTTATGGCAGCATTTGCGGCTCACATTAACTCAGCCACTTTAGAATAGATCTGCCATGCATCGATTGTTCAGGTCGTAAATTTACATACAGTGACATAAAAGATTTTGTCATATGCCACATTTTCAGTGAATTGTTCTTTTTCTGTGGCAGAAAAGAAAACTCAAGAAACTGGTGGGAAAAGTTTTAACAAGCTTTAACGCAGGATCAAAATGATGCATGCGGGGTCAAAAGGATACATACACCCACTTGCATTATTAAAGAGCTGCTGAAAGTTCCAAAAGTACTGAAACTTTTGACTTATCAAGGCCAAGACCTCTTCATTATTTTGTATGTGATCATGATTGACTACAGCTGGCAGTTTTTCCTTGCCACCAGAAAAGGGGTTCGTTTCACAGCACTCATTGAATCCAAACACTGTATACTGAGAAAGTCCAAGGAGCTTGGGGCAGCTCAAGGAACAGGATAATACATTTACATAATTGAGGAATGTGTCTTAGAAGTTTAGCCACTTGATCTGAAGTTTTGAAAGTGTTACAAATTGTTACTTTCAGCTGAGTGGAAGGAAATTCGGATTGTCAGAGACAACCCAGAAAACCACAGGAGCTAAGGTCTGTCATGGACTCAGTGTCATCTACCTTCAAGTAAGTTTTAGATTTGCAGCTGACCATGTGGACAAAGAAACAGCCTTCTTGAGGAGATTTTATGGCCAAACAGAGACGATGAGTTGTTTTGCCACAACTTGCAGAGGTATGTTTGGTACAGTACAGGTGAGGCATTAGCTAACAAGAAAACTGTGGAGGGGTAGCTGCTCTGAGGTTGTCCCAGTCTAACAGTACATCTGACAGAAGGGATGCCAAACTACCACAGAATTCCTAAACTCTTAAAGCTGGATGTGGAACGGATAAACCAGGCTAACACCATGGTATCGGAATGGCCTTTCCAAATTCTGACCTCAAACCTATCTAAAATTTGTGGAATAAAAAGAACCATTCTAATCACACTAGTCAAATATTTCACCAGAATTATGTTGTATGTTTGCATCCAGTCATAGTTTAAACATGCTAATATATATATATATATATATATATATATATATATATATATATATGTGTGTGTGTGTGTGTGTGTGTGTGTGTGTGTGTGTGTGTGTGTGTGTGTGTTGTTGTTGTTGTTGTGGTTTTATCTTGTCTATATAATTTTGATCCTGTTTCAGAGAACCCCAAATACATAAATGAAAATTTGTGCAGTAGTTTTGAACTTTTAAATATGTGCATTGCACAATCATTCTGCCCCAGAAAAATAACATTTCACAGGAATTACTGAAAGCCCAGTGTTGCCTTGACATTTATGTCCAGGATGATGCATGTAACCTTTTGATCACAACTATAAAACTCTAATCATCTCTTTATGCCTAAAACATAAAGATTGCTATTAATGAAATGTTAGATATGACTCATATGAATTTACCTCAGCCATACTGAGGATGTAAATAAACAGCAAGAGAAAATATATGCTTGATTTTGCATGTAAATAAGGAAATGTGCAGTATGAAAATAGCAAGCAGGGCCAGTGATAACTGCAAACATGCAGAGAATAACTTTAACACCAAATCTGTCCAATTTGTACAACAGTGGAACACACACACACTCACACACAGTCAAGACAGTTCTCACAGGGAGAGATCAGAATATACCTGAGACATACGACATATACAATAAATATCAGTGGCTGCCTGGAAGCCACAGTAAAAGGATGGATCAGGATCAAAAGCCTTCTGCACAAGAACTAAATGTGACCATGTTTCATGTTTTTAGACAGGAGGACATTTCATTTCAGATGGATTCACTGCAGTAAGCTGTAGGTTACAGGAAAAGCCTAATGTGTAATGGGTGTCCAGATCCAGAGCACAGTTTGGTCATGATGTTCTCTGATGCATTCACTGTCAAGGGCTTTACCGCAAATAATTGACTATTGATTATCAATAAATCCCAGGGCTAAAATAAATCACTAGCAAGCTTAATCATTTGTTAATGATTTCAAGCCGTTTATAAAAGACAAATGTCCAAATTACCTGCTTAAAGCATCAGAAACATGAGGATTTGCTGCTGCTCCCTATATAGTTGCACTGTATTACTGTATAACATTAATAGTTTTGTCTCCAACTAGCAATCTGATGATATTGCTGTGAAATAGTGGGACAGGTCTTTAGATACTCTGCAAAAGATAATTAGGCAGGAAATAATGGAACTTTCCCATGTATTAGTGAGAATATAAGCCTGGATTTTCCTTGATATTCCTTAATGTTCCTGGGATCTTGATTAGATTAGCAGTTAATAAAATGGATGGGTGGATGCAAAGTTCACAGTATAAAAACACAGCCAAGCTGTGGAGAACTACAAAACTGACTGCTTTGGATTTGTTGTGTTAAAAATCTTAATCAAAGCTCATTTGGTGTCGCAACTCAAAACAATGTTGCCTTAATGGTAGCAACAGTTAATCAAAAATGCTATAGCTTGTGTCATTCACGTGGTTTGAATTTCATTCTCAAGTTTCTTCCTGTGAGGTTAAAAACATCTACAGCCAACAACAGACACTCATTTTGAAAAAAGTGTGAACAGGCTCTCAAATGTTTATAACAGTGATGCCAGAGACACATGCACCACTCTCCGTCTTTACGCTTTCCAAAAATAGTTGTGTTGTGCATGGGGAATGGTGGTGGTGATACCCACTTTAGATGTGACACAGCACAAAAAAAAAAGAAAAAAAAAAAAAGATGTGACACAGCACTGATGGAGATGCTCTCCAAAAGTGGCCATTTCTTCACATGAACTCTAGCGTGTTTATTTAGGAAAGTTTCCAGCTCACAACTTTGCATTTTACACAAAAGGTGCTTTGAAAAGTGTTTACAAGATAAAATGAGAATCAAGTTAAGTTTCATTTAGCTATTTCTACAAAAGGAGACAACACTATACAGGGACAGGAACAGGGAGCTGTAGCGCAAACTCTCATTTCCCACTTCACGTGCATTTTTGTACAAATGAATTCTGCCCACGTGCGTCATGCAGTGGTATTGACAGCTGCCATGGGAACAAACCAGGGATTTAATGTAGTGTCGGATACCATGTGATCTCATATTTCTCTCAGCTGTTTAAGAATCCTGCTGGATTCACACCAGGAAAGTGGTGTTTATTCATGTTACACCTACAGGCCTTACACTGACACACCCACGAGCATGAGTTTCATATCCCCTAAGAGTTTTAAATGTACCAAGTAAAAAATCTTTTTTCAGCTTCAGCCCCACTCCCAAAAGAAAAAAAGAATCATCCACCTTCTATAACAATAGCGTACCAGTGACGAAACCCCCCGCCCCACTGTCACACTGTGAACACATTTAGGTAAACTGTCACTTCACAGTTTGACACTGAACGTCACCTTGCTCCTGGAATTAAAAAGCAACAACAGACAAATCTGAGTTAGCACTGGGAGGCCCTCCTGTGATGGAGAGCCGTCTGATAGGAGCAGAAAATATCACTTCACCTTCTACCCTTGTTACATTTCGTTTCAGGTAAACAGAGAGGTTTGATCTCAGTGGGTGGGTTCACTCCGCAGGCCTTAAAGCTTGATTCTGATTCCCTTCTGTTTTAAGACCTGATTTGTGAGATTCCGATTTGTCTCTGTTCTGGGATGCAACCCATTGCTAACACATTACCTGACAGTGAAGTAAAATGTTAAAAAAAAAAAAAAACTAAGCCTGGCAAAGGACATCTGTTTTTATAATCACTTTTAATAAGCCTGCCACTTTCACTTGTTTTTAATTGTTTTCAAATACATTTCATCTACAGTTCATAATCATTTGTGAATAGAAATATTTCCCTTACTGTCAGTGAAGTTGGCATTTTGGGCATGAAAGGCTTTTTGAAAGATATCTCATGTGAAAGGTGACTATTTGATGCTGCTGTCAGGGCAAATACTGTGGGACAATAGACAGGTGGTTACTGTATTTTTAATTTGCTATGGCACCACTGTTCATTGATTAGCTATTTGTTGTTAATACATGAATGTCATGTGTTAGCAGAGCTGACGTCAGAACATATTTTGCTACTGGGCTGTGCAAAAGTCTTAAGCCAACATAAATTAGGGTTGACTTAAGGCTCCAGCCCCAGATACTCCTCCAGGATGGAACAGAAGATTTGCTGTGTCTCCCAGCACAGTCTCAAGAGCATGGAGGAGATTTCAGGAGACAGGCAGTTACTCTAGGAGTGCTGGACCTGGCTGTAGAAGGTCCTTAACCCATCAGCAGGACCAGTATCTGCTCCTTTGTGGGAGGAGGAACAAGATGAGCATTGCTAGAGCTACAAAATGACCTCAAGCAGGACACTGATTTGGTGGTAGGTCAGTGATGATCTGGGGAGGCAAATCCATGGAGGGGTGCACAGACCTCTACAGGCTAGGCAACAGCACCCTGACTGCTATTAGGTATCAGGATGAAATCCTTGGACCCACTGTCAGACCATACTCTGGTGAAGTGGCTCCTTGGTTCCTCCTGGTGCACAACAAAGCCCGGCCTCGTGTGACGAGAGTATGCAGGCAGTTCCTGGAGGATGAAGGAATTGATACCATTGACTGGGTTCCACAGTCGCCTGACCTAAAGCCAATAGAACACCTCTGGGACATCATGTTTCAGTCTATCCGACACCACCAGGTTGCACCCCAGACTGTCCAGGAGCTCAGTGATGCTCTGGTTCAGATCTGGGAGGAGATCCTCCAGGACGTTGTCCATCATCTCATTAGGAGCATTATCCACTGTCAGGCATACATACAAACTGAGTACAATTTTCAACTGCTGCGATGACATTTTGGCAAAATGGACTGCGCTACCGCATTGTTTATTCACTTTGATTTTCAAGGTGTCGTTGAATTCAGCCCTCTGTATGTCGATAATTTTCATTTCCACTAAATGGTGTGGCACCCTTTCATTCACATTCAACACAACACCCAGTCCATATCAGTGCAGATGAAATCTGATGTGTTTAAAGAAATAAGTGGTGGCTTAAGACTTTTGCACTATAGTATCGCTTAACACAAATACTTGAGGCAGTGTGAAAAAGCTAGCCAGCCTAAGGAGAAAGAAAATAATTGAAAGAACAATGTAGAGATTGAATCAGACATCATGGAAAAGGTCAAAAGATGATCTGGAGGAATTGTTTGTACATGTTTGTATTTGTTATTATCACATTAATTTTTTACTATATTTATTATTATGACTCTGACCAGTTTCCTCTTGTGTTTTTCTACCTGCAAATCTGGTGTGCTCCTTGCTGTTGAGGTCCTCCAGTTCCTTCTGCTGCCTCGCTAATGAATCCCTCGTTCTCCAGACAGACTCCAACTCAACAGTCTTAGGCTGCAGCTGGTGATAGCCATGCTTGTTCTGCTCTACAGTATCAGTGACCTTGCCATGAACACCTGCTGCCAATTCTAGTTAAAGTGACCCTCTAACTAGAAGGAGATCTTGCAGAGAGCACATGTAGAATACCATGGACAGCTACAGGTCAAGACAGTGGAGTTAGCAGGACAGACACACCTGAGATGCAGTTGAATGCAGGCTGACTTGTTGCAGGCTCAGCAAAGACATAACTTACATCATTTTGAAAAACAAAAAACATTGTGTGAGTTTTTTAGTTATGACCAAAACTTAACTTTGACCTTTGATGACCAAAATCTTCTCAATTCTTCTGGCAGTTCAAGCCAATTATAAGAGTGGGATGAACATGAATTTAAAACTGCCTTGACTTTTGATCACTAAATGGATTAATGGGGTGCACCTTCTTAGTAATGTGTTGGACTCCCTTTTGCCTTCAGAATGACTTAATTCTTCATGTGACAGATTCAACAAGGAGCTGGAAACATTTGTCAGAGATTTCGGTCCATATTACCATGATAGCATTACACAGTTGCTCAGTTTTCAATCATGATGTATATTTCCTGGTTAACCACATCTCTTGGTAGCTGTGGAGGCCATTTGAGTACAGTGAACTCATTATTGTGTTCAAGAAGTCGGTTTGAGATGATTTGAGCTCTGTGAGATGGTGTGTTAACAGCCAGGTGCTGCTAATCAAATGTACTTGAATCACTGATTATCAGCAAGTGTGACCACCTATATAAACGCAACTCTTTTGGTCATTTGCTGGTCTAGAAAAGAAGATAGTAACACTGCGGTCATGAAAGGGATGGATATAGTCAGTAACAATGGTCAGGTGGGCAGTGGTGCTTAAACAATACTCAACGGGCTGTAAAAGGTCCAAAGTATACCACGGAAATACCACCACACCATGACACCACTAGCAGCAGTCTGAACTGTTGATCCAAGGCAAGATGGATCCATATTTTCATTCTGTTTGTGCCAAATTCTTACCCTGTCATCTGAATGCTACAACAAAAACTGAGACTCAAACCAGGCAATGTTTTTCTCACCTTCTATTGTTACAGTACATTTTGGTAAGCCAGTGTGAATTGTGCCCTCGGTTTCATGTTCTTAGCTGACAGAAATAACAAGCAGTTTTTTACTGTTTTTTACAGCCTTTTGGCCCAGGGAACTGATGTTCACTCAATATTTTCTCTTTTTTGGACCATTTTCTGTAAACCCTAGGAGCTAAACGGGTGTAAAAAAAATGGTTAGCATAAATTACTTAGATGTTGCATTTCATCGTAAACAGCATTGTCCAAACTCTTGTACACCACATGAACTAAGCAAATGTGAGAACAGGTGATTGCATTTAGCAAGTGTACCAACAGCCATCATCCTGAGCTGTAGAGATAAAAAAAAAAAAAATCCTTACTTCAGGTCAGAAATGTAAAAATAAATCCAGAGTAAAAACAACGAGCACAGATTTGAGATCTGCTCTTTGGCCTTGAGGTGAAATTAAAGATTTTGTGACTTGGGAACCTTGGGCACAACGAGTTATCATGAGCTGATAAATCAAGGTGAGAATGGTGACTCAGAGTGTGGATCATCATTGTAAAAAGATCACATGATCTTCTGGCCAAATCATCCACCCCTAGCTGGATGTGCTGTGCAGATTTGCAGAACAGATGGATAACTCACTCATCCTCAACTATAAGACATTTCCCTTTTTTTTATATTTCATTTTAACAAACAACGTACTTCAGTAGAAAAAAAATGCAGATTTACAGCCAATTGTAGGCAGATGGTTTTACTCTGAAGAAAGCAAAGCTGGTAGTTTCCCATTGCTACAGTCTCTATGCTAAGCACAACTAAACATGCCCCAAAGAATCTTGGGAGGAAAGTGGATGACAATAATTTCTTAAATGATTAACTTTTCTTTTATAAATAGCTCTACAGATGGCGCACAGATTTGTCTACCACTCTCACCATTGACTACTCTGCTGTAAACTTGTTATGTCGGTGTCTTGAGATGGGAAACTGGATTCTACAAACTCTCTTTTATTTAAATAAGGCTGATTTTTTTTTTTTTTGGCAATAAATAAAAGAAGACTGGCATTCAGAGGGCTAACAATATG
>VUQJ01015873.1:8923-19574 GCA_015108635.1 Andinoacara biseriatus | reverse complement strand
GAAGGGTCTACTTCTTAGTAGTTGGTCCTGATCTCTGGTCAGGTCATGTACGTTTCTTTATCATGCATCACATAAGCAAAGCAAATCAGATGAGCCCCCCCCCCACACACACACACACACACACACCTGGCCTCTATCATTGGCTGTGAGTGAAGCATTCTTCTGGGCCCTCCTGTATTCATCAACAGGCAAGGACAGGCTCAGTCGTCTCCTGTCTGACAGCAGCACGGCCGGGCAGGTGTTACACAAACAGCAGACTGATTTATTCACTTTCAACTTGGGGTTGGAAATCCCTCAAAGTTTTCCCTAAAATATGCTGCCAAGAAATGTCTCTGTACAAGAAAAAAAGAGCCTTTGATCACAGGCAGCAAAAAAGAAAAAAAAAAAAAATGCGAATACACTGTGTGATGATAGGCCGTGATGAAACATGAAATCAAAACTGTGAAGCTATATTAGGCATAAAACATGTCGGTCAGTTTCACCAGGTTGTGGCAAAGCCTGTTTCACCGCTGCTCTAAGTTCTCGCATTGTTATGGTGTTGTTGTTTGTATGTGTAATCATAGGGGTGGAATGAAAATCAGCTGTTTTTCAGAGCAGCCTGAAATAATCCTTATAATAATAATAATAATAATAACATATAGTCCCATAATGACTATATGGGATGATGTGGGAAAAGAAATTCAGAGCCATTAAAGCAATAGGGTGAAACAGTTGTCGCACTGATATAATTAGGGAATATTTGTTTGAATATTCAACAGGTGTTCACAAGTGTTGGTTTTCGCAGGTGTTGCTATTTTCTAAAGAACGGTTTAACATTTGTTTCTGAGGTAAAAGGCTGACTGCACACTCGTCTGCTCTCGGCGGATGTGGCGAAGCAAACGCCCTGAAAAGAGCAAGATCAGTAGCGGTGAAGTGCTCTGCCTGTGTGAGTCAATTACTCCCTTCCTGCCCCCACTCAACCCTGTCCCGACAACACATGTATATATGTGTAAGTGTGTGTGTGTGTGTGTGTGTGTATGGGAAGAGGGGGTAGAGGAGGCAACACGGGGCAGACGCGTCATTGCGCACGTTCACTACGCTTTCTGTTTAGTTTCCGTAATCAGGGAGGATGTAGACCTTTCAAAATAAGAGTGTAGCTTATAATAACAAGGGTCTGAATCTTTACGGCTGAAGAAGTTAATCGTGAAAATTTTAGAATTCATTTGTATCAACTTTATTAGTAAATATATAATTTTTACATCTGCTCCCCAGTGATTCAGTGGCATCCCAAAGACACATGTAAAACACAAGTTGCCAGATTTGGACAAGCGGAAGAGTTTAAATAACATGGGATCAACCATCCAAAGCAACAGAAAGTGTACGAGAGAGGTGGAAAAGAGAATGCAGGGAGGGTGGAGTGGATGCAGATGAGTGCCAGGGGTGATTTGTGACAGATGGATTGCAGGAAAAGTGAAAGGGAAGGTTTACAAGATAGTAGTGAGACCTGCTATTATGTATTGTTTGAAAATGCTGGCACTGACAAAAAGACAGAAGGCCGAGCTGGAGGTGGCTGAGCTGAAGATGCTAAAGTTTCATTGGGAGTGACCAGAATGCACAAGATAAAAATGAGTGTATCAGGTTGAGTGTTTTGGAGACAATGTTGGGAGGCAAGGCTGAAATGGTTTGGACATGTGCAGAGAAGGGATAGTAGATATACTGAATAAAGGATCTTGAAAATGGAGCTGCTAGGTAGAAGGGGAAACACAGAAGACCACAGAGATGATTCATGGGTGTAGTGAAGGAGGACATACAGAGGGATCGGTGTGCCAGAGGAGATTACTAAGCATAGGGTGAGCTGGAGGCACTGTGGCAATCCCTAAAGGGAGCAGGTAAAAGAAGATGAACTTTAAATAAAGGTATTCACTGGAAGCCCAAATCTAGATATAAAACATAAACTGTGGGATATGCCTCATTTCAAATAATAATAATAATAATAATCCTGAATTGCCTCAACGGTCACCTACATTTGCTTATTATCTAAATTTTGTGGTGACTTTGCAAAGCACATGCACATAGTTTGCACATAGATCAGCTTGTCAAAAATTTGCCTTTTTGCTCAGGTACCTCTTCACATGTATACTGACCACAGTGCTACTTTCCTTTCTGTCTACCTCCCACCTTGCTGCTATTTTAACCTCATTCAGCAACCCTGTGGGAGATCTCTCACATTTTCCACTAGAAAACCAGACTCGAAGGTGCTAGCTGTCAGCTTTACTGCTGCAGTGCTGAAAGTTATGGTCTGATTAAGCCAGCAGCAAACAGCAGTCCTGCAAATTGGTAGTTTCTCCAACTTTATGTGGAAATGCTGCAGGGCAATTCCATCTAATATCTGACA
Organism: Andinoacara biseriatus; assembly: GCA_015108635.1. NCBI lineage: Eukaryota > Metazoa > Chordata > Actinopteri > Cichliformes > Cichlidae > Andinoacara > Andinoacara biseriatus. The sequence continues at coordinate 17,200 of VUQJ01015873.1, read as the reverse complement.
GTTTTCTCTGAAATCTAAAAGTTCTTTAAGCCACTTGCTGTATTATTTCTTGTGTGGATTTATTTCTTGTGTGCATTTCAAGGCTTCTTTGTGTGACAAAACATCTTGAATCAGCCTCATTATACAGCTCTATATCCCAAACACTACAAAGTCTATGTAATTTTAATTGTAAGTAGTGTTTTCTTGAATTTATATTTAGTTTTCTATTTTAGCGCAGATATGTTGTTTGCCTAATGGGTCCTTCATTAATACAATTCATAGAAGATTAAAAATAAGACAAGTCACTATGCTATCCAAATTGACTAGTAAAGACGCGTCGTATTTTGAAAGGCACAACCGGAAGCTCTTTGTTTTCACTCTGCGTGACTTGACAGTTACTCGCGCAGGAGGAAAGGCTGGTCGGTCAAAGTCCGTCTCTTCAAACCACTCCCTGGAGTCGTGAACGAAACGCTCTTGGTGTACTTTGGAAATCATTCCTTTGGAGTAATTTTTAACTCGTCAGTCGAGGGTTAAAAGGTTAATAAAGTTATCGCTAATTGTATTCGGTGAGAATTAGGACTCTCGGAAACCTCCAGAAACTTTTTGGATTCCGACCCTAGAGGCACGAAAACAGCATGGTGTTAAAATCAGAAGACGGCGTAGGTGAGTGAAACTGAAGGAGAGACATTTTATTTCGTCTAGGAGTAATTTAAATGGCACTATAGGGCCGCTCTTAGTTAATATATATATGTATCTAAGATAATAAGTCGACGGTATGAAACTAGGAAATCTCAGGTAACAATTCAGTGGACTCTCTTCGGCCTTGTTGACAGTGTTTATTCTGCTATTTGTAGCATTACTGATTGTTAGCGGAGCATGTATTATATTATCCCTACAGTTAAAACAAACAAACAAACACCCCATTAGTTTCTTTTTACGCATTCTTATGTAGCAACAAGAAAGTATATATATCAAAGTGTATATATATATACCATTGGTCTATGCAAATTGTACTTACTATTCGTTTTCTATTGACCTGCTCTCAACACATTGCCACATATTTGTATATTAAATGAAAGAGCTGGCTGACAACATGTTTAAACAGTTACGTAGTAACACTTTGTTGGCTTGATGCAGAAGTCTAACACTGCACATCTTGGTGTCATTTTTCACCGAATACTCAGCAACAGGTGTGAGAGCAGACAGTCCACTCCTCCAATAAGCTTTACATGAGTCACTCTTAATCATTCCGGCCTTTGAATGGGCCACATTAGTTGAAATTATGGAAAAGAAGCCCTTCTGTTACACATTACATACGTGGCTGTAATTCCTTTACATAAGTATAATAATGTGCAGTTATAATGAGCAGGAGTGAGACAGAAAGCCTTTGTTGCTGAGCATGATTCTTTCATCTTTTCTCTTTCATTTGGGCAGCCTGGCAGCATTAATCAGGACCCCTGCCTTGCGTCACTATTAATCCTGTTAGAGAGCAGTGACTGATCCTGTTATATGCTGCTGCTCCTTTATTGTTCTTGGGAACTTGCACCTCCCCCCCCATTCCCTTCATAGCCTTGGCTGAGCCTGGCTGGCACACACAGCTGCATTGTTTTTAACAGGCAGAGAGATGAGAGAGCGGTCTATTCGATTCCTTTTCAGTCCATTTGTCTCTGCCACTTACCGGTGGGTGGTCTGGAAAGTTAAAGTAGTTGTCACTAATGGTTCCCTAATGAGTGGCACTGAGAGCTCTAATGGGCCCTCTGGTACATTGTTCCCTCAGTGGCACTAATGCCCTCGTGGTTTGATAATCATAATCATCTCTCCGTAATCATATTTTGGCTTTCTTTGTCCATCAGTTGCAGCCCTCCTTTCCACTCGGGCCATCGTTCATTCTGTGTAGTTGGTGTTAAAATGGAAAATTAGTTTAGACTAGAGCAGACTAGTGGGGTGTTGTTGAAAGTCTAATCTTTGGTAGCTCAGCAACACGGCTGGCTGTATTGCTGATGATGTCAGGGTGTTCTTGCAAGTGAAAGAGGAAGAAAATAAAGGGTTGTTTTTAAGTATGATCTCTCACATGAATCTTGAAATGGCTTGACGTATGACTGACGTATGCTCAAGTTTTTTTTTTTATCGTATGCTCAAGTATACTCAAGTTTTTTTTTTAATCTTTTTATCAGACTTACCCAGTCTGATAAACAGACGATAGTCGATAAGTTATGGTAATCATTTTATATAACAATATGAAAAAGAGGGAAACAGCTACTAACATTTAGGAAGCTCATTTTATTATTTTAAACATTTAAATATTGATTAAATCTATATGTCAAGTTCAACGGCACAAATAAGTGTAAATAAATCTAGATATAATACAGCTACATGATTGGTCTCAATCACAGCTAAATCTAAATTCTAACCTTTTGGTAGCAGAATTGGCCGAGCTTTTCAGTTATGACAATTTGCATTTGTTGATTATAAGTTTTGCACATTTTAAAATAGTCATTGATTAATCAAAAGGTGTCTCTGTGGATGCTGCCTATGAGAATAACAGGAGGTTGTAAGTAGAGTAAAGTGAGGGCAGAGTGCAGAAGAGTGTGTAGCAAGAGTTTGACAGCTGCTTTCACTTCTTTCTCAGTCTCTCAGCAAGAAATGTGTCATCTTTTTTTTTTTCTTTATTCTTTGTCTAGGAATGGAAATTGCACCACAATCTCCCGTTTCTTACTTGTGCTTTTTTTTTTTCCCGTCTTCCACGCACAGCTCAGCAGTTTGTTATTCCTCGCCTTGCTCGAAGTACTGATTCTTAGTGACTTTCAGGTTTGTCTGCAACAGGTAGAGACACGCCTGGAGTTTCTCTCTTCATACGGGAAGAAATTGTGATCACTCTTGCTTGCAGTATGAAAAAAATGCAAAATGGCTTCTGGGAGGAACTCCGCAACAGAAGCCTTTTAAAAGGAGTGTGCAGATTTGCCAATCAAGCAACTGTGCAGCAGCTCAGGTTTTGGCTGTGATCAAGCTGTGCTTACTTAGTCTACTCCTGGTTTTTCTTCACTGACCTGAGTACAGTTTAACCATCGTTTTGAGCTGAGAGTTAGGAAGAAGAAAGAATGCCCATTTTATTGCCTTTCCCAACAGGATGGGAGGGTTTCGCCGCAGCTTGCACTCCTCCACTGATCTATGAGAACAGCTCACAAACAGGAAACTGAGGGTTTGATAATATGCTCAGCAGGAAGTGGCATCAAGTGTGATAGTTACAGTTTTTACAGTGCTGTATGGCAGATAAAGCAAGGCTGAGACAAAAATAAAGGCGCTAAAAGATAAAGATTTGTGGCTCTTCCAGCTTTCCCACCATATGTTTTTTCTGAACATGTGTGTATTTTACCGGAAAGGGAGGATGTTGACAGTAGGAAAACCCCGATAAGAATCAAGGCTAACAGCATCAGAGGACAAAGGCATGTATTGTGGGAAGAAATAGCACTTCCGTTTTTGAGGCAAACCACAGAGTAGCCTCCTCGGCGGCCTCTAAAAACAAATTAATGTCAATAAAACAGAACGGGGATTATGTGAAAAGCTCATCTTTTGTGTTCACAATGATAGATTGTGTGTGTGTGTGTCTGCAGCTGCTGCGCTGCTGTTAGGCAGTCTGTATGTTTGCTTTACACTGAAGCTGTGTGTGTAGGGTGGTAGGCCTTGCTATACATTCTTCAGGCTCAGTTCCCACCCACTCACATCCCCGGGTCTCTACATTCCTGCACATCAGCGTTGACAAAGGCAGCAGACCCACAGTGAACTGTGTCTGGGCTGTCAGGGGAGTGACGGGGTCATTTCTGTTTGACCAGCCTTCCTTTTTGACTCCATTGACTTTATAATGTGCCGTTTTAAATGCAATAAAACGCCTATTGTGAGCACAGAAACTCTATAAATTTTTATTTGGCTTTTTATTTTTTTAATGAAATGCTGTGTACTTTCACCTCTTCAGATCTCTGGAAAATAAATAAGTTAGACAATCTGAGAAGGAAAAACCCACTAATTAACATTAACAGTAACTTTATTGAAATAATTAGGCAGCTGTATTTGAAAGGGTTTCAAACATAAACTATATATTAATGGTGGTCATGGCTTCTGGCTCTTAAAAGTGAAGCCAATGGTGCCTCTTGAAGTGGCATTCCTTCCAATTAATTACAGGGGGCAACTCCTCTGGTTGCCAAATAAAGTCCAGATGGATAGAAATCCAAAGGAAGATGGTTCCTCAGATCACTTGTCTGTGACCTAATTAAACACTTTCCTGATGTTTTAAAGGACGCAGTCACTAGTTTTAAGTGTTACATGTCTGTTTTTACTCAATTTTTGTCTCCATTAGTCTTAAGGACGAGAAAACAGGATTTGCATTAGGGCAGACCTACCTTTTATTTTTTCTTTAGTCTTTTTTTTAAGTCACTACTGTATTATTGTGTATGCCTGGACAGGACTTCAGTGACCAATAAGTGACATTTAGAGCCTATCTAATATAGGAGTTTTAAGACCAATATCAATATTTAGTGGTTTAAAATGTCTGATATTCTGTATCTGGTCCGTATAATTTTCCTTTCAGACATATGAAACCTTAATAAATTTCTCTAAAATTTGCTGTGTAATTGTTTATTTACTTGTTTACGCTCTGCCTGACTGCTCATGTCAGCTGGTTGTTGTTTATGGCATTCCAGGAATTTGTGTTGCTGACGGGGAAGTTGGAGAGTCCCCTCTGGTGGACATACAGTCATAACACATGGTTAAAGGGTGTTTCTCCCATCTCTGCTTCGTAAATTTTCATTGATTGTCAGAGACTGATAGATCGGCAAATAGCTACTATTGGGCACTAATATCTGCCTGCCAATAAATGTGTCAGGCATTATAGGCATTCATCTTTTATATACAGTCTATGGTTATAATCTACAAATATAGCAATCACTTGGTGTAATAAATAGACGCATTATGCATAATACCCTGACATATAAACCTGCACTTTTCTAGATTTCCCATAAAATAATTAGTGGCATGTAGACATGAAAAGGCTGTTTTTATTTTGTTTGTAATTTTTCCCAAAAGAATAATAATTATCCTGTCACTGATGGCACAAGCAGAAGAAAATATATATATATTTTTTAAATTCACATTCTCAAAATACTTTACGTCTTTATTACATTATGGTGTAATGGAGCTTGCTTTAGGAAAACAGCACTTTTATCTCGCCAACATACATTATTGCAATCCGGGGGCCTGCTTGAAGTATATTTACTGTTGCCATTCCATGGCTGTATTCCACATAAATATCCTGTCTAAGATGGGATTATGTGAGAACTGGGTATAACTTAACTAACATATGGATCCCATCCTGACAACTATCAGAAGAACTACGATGCTGCAGAGTGCAGTTAGCACAGCAGAGGGCTCCAGGATGACTCATTCATCTTTGCACAGACAGCAGACAAGCGCTCATGTCTGCTCTGCACTGCAGACGTACCCAGGACAAGTGTACACTCATGCTGTTAAAACACACAGAATGAAGAGGAGTGCTGAGAACCATTCTCTTAAAACATCATTAGTGTCGAAGTAATGCTCATGCCGTAGCCTTAACAATAAACACACAGTCGTCTCCAGCACAGAGTCCGTTGTTAAAGTGGAGTTTGGAGGTGGTAATGTTGGCTGTGCGACTGGTCAGCAGCGTGAAGAACTGGCTTGAATTGCTGACTCATAACAACCAGCTCATAGTAGGACTTATACCGTCCTCGCTGTCTCCGTGGAATATGACTGCATAGGAGGAATAAGTCATTGTGTAGTTATTTGTTAATTTTAGCTGTTAATCATCATTATGTTTTTTTTCCTCTGTCATCCTTGTGATTCTCAGCTGTTTTAATTTCATCAATCTTTATACACGTAAATAAGGCTGATTTCCATCCTAAAAACCTCAACAAAAAAAAAGCAAGGGTAGAATATATGTCTACAGGTGTGTGTGCAACATATTTTTTTGGGAGAAGAGGAGGCAGCAGCTAAAGGAATGACCACTGGGTGGAGCCTCCGTGTTCATGGTGGAAACAGGGAAGCACATGCTGAGAGAACGGGAGGGAGAGGAGGCAGTGAGTAAGGCTTCTTCCCAAATGCACTGTGTCAGTCTCTGTGAGCTGGCTGGCAGCTGAGAAAACCGGCAGTATCTCTCTCCCCCTGCCCGGAGGAGCGGGACTCTTCCTTCTGCCACTTGACGTGTGGATGTTTGGATTTGCAAGCAGTGAGCAGCGGGATCTTAAAGAAAGCAGGACTGCTGTGTTTATACATCAAGGTGGAGTGAAAAAATTGGAGCTTTCCAGAAAGGTTTGGGGATTTTCTTGTTCAGGTTAGCACCAAATGTTGGTGATGCTTCTGTGTTTAGTTGGTTAATCTGAAGATTGTTTTGTGTAAATAGTATTTGGAAATTGCTGTTGTGCAGGACTTTTGTCAGATTTCATCAACTCTGTGCTTACCACAGCAGCACTTTAACAGTGTTGGGAATTAAATCAATGAAGCTGGAAATAATGTATAAGTTATAAATCAAAAACAGCTGGGACAATTCATATAAGTATTTTTTTTTTTTTTGTCTATCCTGTAAATGTCCTCTCTGGCTTGTTGTGTTGGTATTAAAGCCAGTGTATGAAGCTCTACTGCCTGACACTAGAGATGACTGTATTAGAGCAGCAGCCCAATAACTGGGTAACAGAGTGCTGCCAGCAGTGGTGAGTTTGTCTGTATTAAGTGGGGAGGATGTTAGTATCTAGAGATAAAGCACTTGTGATGATGGATGTAGAAGTTGGATGGGGCCATTACATCTTCAGTATACAAATAAATATCAAGCTGGGAAAAGTAAAAGCAAGGGATGCCTCATCATCATCGTCATGCCATGTGTTTGGGCCTTGGTAAGGAATGAAGCTCATTGCAGACACAAAGGGAGAGCTGTGATCGTCCCACCGCTCTTCCCACCGTTTCTGTGTTCTCCTGCCATTTGCTGTCCCACGCTTCCCTGGCTAAACACAGGGCTCCTTCTCCTGTTGTCTCTCCATTGCCAGTCCCCCTCCTCACATCTTCCTACCCACAGGCCAGCTCAGGTTGGATGGATTTTGGACTTTTTATATCCATAACTGGTGGTCTTTTTCAGTCTAGTTTGTGGGTTTTGCTTCTTTGTGTGTTATAGATCAGGAGGTCAGAGGTGAATGAGTTTTTTTTTTGTGTGTGTGTGGGGGGGGTGACCACATTAAAGACAGGAATAGCTTTGCTGCCTTTGCTCTGCTTTGTGTGTGGTTTCAGACATATATGAGAGAGTACCCCTGGGATTTGCTACAGTAATGATTTTCAGTCTGAGATATGTGGATGAAATGGCCACATTTGAAATCACTTTATGTTTAAGCGGCCAACAGCAAGAATCAGAAAGCTTAGTTATTTATTAAGCTGAAAACCAGTACCATAATTGATTGTGTGCGTCATGTGCTGAATTCATTAAACCTTATCATGAAGTAGAGTGCTTCTTGTTGCCATTTGGGCTCTTATTGGTATTGGCTAGGGGTTGATTGATTAGAGCCTACGTGGATCTTGAGGCCAGCAGCCAGATTTTAAAGGGGGGATTGTTCATGTAAATGTAAGGTCAGAAGCTGAGCAGCAGCAGCAGATGCCTGATGGAATAGGGGAGAGGAGCAGGTAGATGTGGGCTTGAGAAAACTGATGTTCTCATTTGAGATAAGATTGGCTGGAATGGGAAGGGAGTGCAAAGTCTAGATAGGAGTTGGTCAGGCCAGAAGGATCGTTTATGAAGGAGAAAACCTGCAGACACACAACAGATGAGGAACCTCGTGCAAAGAATGATTGCCGCTACCAGTGTCATTTATTTGCCTCCATCACTGTGTGCATTTCATCAAGATGAAATCAGTGAGCGTGCGTGTGCGCACGGGTGTGTGTGCCTTTGCATATTCTCTCACTCAGCCAATTGTGGTCAGCCTTCTGGTGTGCATGTATTCATTGGTCTCCATCTGCACCTGCAAAATCCCAAGACCATATACACATCAGATTTTAGGCAGTAATAAACTGTCATTTTACCATAAAGATCACTCAGCATTAGTTGTTTGTATTGCTTTTTTTTTTTTTTTTTTTTTTTTTTTTTTTTTTTTTTTTTTTTTTTTTTTTTTTTTTTTTGGCGCTGCAAAAGTGTTTAGTTTCAGGTAGACTATTTTAAGCTCTTCTTTGGTCTGTTGTGAGATAAAGGTGTGTGTGTGTGTGTGTGTGTGTGTGTGTGTGTGTGTGTGTGTGTGT
>VUQJ01015871.1:2524-19371 GCA_015108635.1 Andinoacara biseriatus | reverse complement strand
TAGACACAAGTCAGGAGTTATTTAAACAAGCGGGAAGCACCTATAACCATCATTTGGAATATCACAGCAAAAAGTACAAATTTGTTTTTGATTTTTAATAAATGTGCATGTTTCTGTAATTATGGGTTATTGGAGACAGCTAATGTAGAAAAATGTAAGTTTTGCTATAACTACATGATTTTCTCTGTGCTTTAAATAAAAAAAAACAACCTGATGTCAGGTTATCTTGTGTAGTCTCACACACACACACACACACACACACACACACACACACACACACACACACACACACACACACTATGAGTGAGAATGAATATTCTCACTCATAGTGTGTGTGTGTGCATATGCATATGCACCATCTAAAGGAATGATCAATATTAACGATCAGATAAACATCAGCTGCACCTCAGTACCTACCATGCTGTGTGAGATAGAGAGAGCTGATACTGACTGGTGCAATGGTCTATATGAAATGAGTCTCCGTAACAAACACTGTGAAATTCTTGAAGCTTGACCCTGCAGCTGGATGCAGAGGATCACAGGAGAACAGCTGAAGGAACCATTCATTTGGTCATCAAACCTACGAGACTACACCATGGGACTCCTGGCAGTTCAACCTGCTCTAACCAGCTAGAGTCTGAAATAGAAGTTAGGATTTAATGAGCTTTATTGTTGCAGTTAATAAAATTGCTCCAAAGCAGCTTAAATTCTTTAAAACTGGCAAAGAATTCAATTCAATTCAGTTTTATTTGACCGCAAAGCTCTAGCAAATAAAAAAAAAAAAATAGAGTTGCATTAAATTGCTTTTGCAAAGATTTTACGCCCTTGCACAGAATTTTGCACCAAATAGAACCAAATATTTTGGAACACCGGTACATGGAAAAGCTTCATCCTGATCCAAGTTGGAAAAGTGCTCCAGCTGTGGTTTCAGACCAATCTGTTAGGCTCTATGCTTTCCAGGGAGCGTAAAGAGTCTTTGATTATAAATGAATGAACCTAGAAGCCCACTGGCTCTAAATTCTTAAATCAGTTATTTTAGATAACAAGATGCACATGCACAAAAGTCTCTAATTATTTTTTTTTTGGTATATTTGTATTAGTTTTAGATTTAATACTGTCTTTAAAATCATAATAATACAAAATAACAGAACTTCTACTCTCCAGGGTCACATAAACATGACATTTTACGTCTCGGCATTTTGAGCTGCCTGACTACATTTTTTGTACTTGTAAATTCCAATAATAATATTGAATGTGGCGCTTTTGAAATAGTGTAAGCGAAGATACAATGCGTATAGATTGGCAGGAGCAGGGATCAAAGAGGAGAAGAGAGAAAAAACACGGGAGATACATGCGGAGATGAGAACACAGCAAGCGATGGGAGGATGAGAGATTTTCATCAGCGGCAAGCAGGCATCTCATTTTTCCTCCCGACCTCACAATGACCCGAGAGTCGATGGAGAGAGATGCAGGAGGAAGACAGATAAGCGGAGAGTGCTTCACCGTATTGGAGAGAGACACACACTTACACACATGCATACAGAGCTGGTTATTGTTGTCTTTTTTTATCCCCAGTTTCCAATCTAGCGAAGACACTCATTGCATTCAGGATGGTGACGACAGGAAGTGTGTGTCTGTCCTTCAGGTTACCATGACAGCACATGTGCCACCATGTGTTTAGCCTTAGGAGAAGGTGTTTGTGTGTGACTTACTCCAACTGAGTTGTGTTTATCCTCTGAGTTATCAAAGGTGACAACCCTAACCTTAAATAGCTCCATTTCCTGTTGCCTACATTGTGGATGGGTGACTTCACATCTAAACAAAAAGGGGCATTAGGCAGGTGTGGATACCTTAAGATTGGTTGTAGAGGTGCAGCGTGGGGAAAAGATCGCTGAGAAACAAGTCATAATAATCACTACTGTGAGTGTACGGTACAGCCTGTGATCAGCTGACCTGAGCTGCTGCTCTTTGTGGATTTAGCCGAATTCACCAAGATATAAACAGATGTTACCTGAGCAATCATGACTGATTTCCCACCTAGACAGTGTAAAGTGAGTATAAAGGTGGGATACAGTGAGCGAATCTAATCAGCATCATCACTTTACATTTATGTTGATGTCTGCAACCCTTGATGGTCATCAGTGCATCATTGCACTACACTGCTGGCAAAAAACTGTAGCCTCCACTAATAAACTGCCTGATAGGTTCATGCAACATTTGAACAACCCGAAGTTAGTACACATCAATTTGTTTTTCAAGATGTTTCACAATATGAAAGTACATAACTTCAACACCTAATATGTATAGATCCTGTTCATATCTGTTCAAAATGAACGAGGACGTTACATGTAAGTTTTAAATTTCCAGTTTATCAAATGTCACTGAGCGGTCCTCACCTTTAAAAATAACCCCTCTCCTTCCTCTCCTATTCCTGTCGTTCTTCTATCTTTCTCCATCTCTGAGTGAAGTTATCTCACCTTCTTTTCTCTCCCTGGAAGATACAGCAACTGTACCTTTAGCTAGCATCGGTGCAGATGATCTGGAACTGGCCCACTATAGTCTGTATAGTACATTCTGATTGCAGTGCTATGAATGATGCATCTCTTCATGGGCACCCTCCAGTCCCTCCATTTAGGTTTAAATGTTGAAGGCATACAAAGACAAGAAATAATAACTCTCCTCAAGTGTTTCAAACCTAAATTAGCGAGCATGTTTTGAAAATTTAAGAAATGTTTTAGAAATATTTGTGTTAAAATGTAGGAAATAAAAGTAAGAAGTTGTCTCAAGTAAAGTACAGATACCTGCAAATTCTACTTAAACAACAAAGTACTAGAGGTGGGAAGTAATTTGTTACTTTCCAGGATTATTCTCTGACCATTTCACAGGTTTCTTGCCTTTTCTGTTACATATGTGTTAAGTCACCATGTGCTGCATGATGTTTTCACTGTATGAGTACAACAAAGAAAATGTTTCACTGTTTTTAGCCTATTTAGCAAGAGTATAAATGTGTGTGAATGTTAGATAATTAAAGCACTTAGCTTAATTACATATGGAAGTGCTTGTATGAATGGGGGTGAATGGGGTAAATGTAAATGTGTTGTATAAGCACTTTGAGTGCTCAGTTAGAGTAGAAAAGCGCTATATAAGAACTAGTCCATTTACCATTTACCATTTAGTAAAAAGGTGTAAAAATGTTATAACACAGTTGTTCATCAGCAGACACATTAATTCTTCACTAAGCACTCTCAGGTTCATCTTCATTGGAAGACTTTAGTTTAGCTTAGTTTTTGCATCATTTTTGATGTTAGTGACTGATGTGAGGCTGCAGCCTGCATACCCCAGTCCACACATTACATCCAGTCTGTCACACTACAGCCTGATTCACGGAGTGAGTGAGCAGCTAATCTCTGCACAGGCAAACCAGTTATTTAGTTGCTTCACCATTTCGGCTCTATGATACTTACACTGTAAGGTAAAGACCCTTCAGTATTACAGAGAGAGCTCCAACAATTAGATGATCCCCTGTGACTGAACACTTGGCAATAGAGAAGAACAGGAAGAGAGCTTGGACAGAAACAGGCTCAGGGAGGGAGAGCAATCTGCCGCAACCAGCTGGGCAGCAGGAGAAAGAGGAGAAAGAAAAGATGAGCATGAGAGACCATGAACAAATGAAAAAGCCTCTCCTCTCTAAAAAGATCATGGCACCATGACTTAGGTTTGCAAAGCTGCATCTGAACAAACACAGTACTTCTGGATAAATACAGTTTGGACAGACAAGACTGAAGTGGAGAGGTCTGGCCATAATGCACGGCATCACGTTTGGTGAAACCCATGCACAGCTTATCAGAACAACACACAACTCATACCAGCTGTCAAACATGGTGGTGGAGGGGTGATAATTTGGGCTTGTTTTGTAGCTATGAATTCCTCTGTATAGCAAAGTAGAGTCATTGTGAGGTCATCTGTCTAACAGCTAAAGCCAATATTCGGTCAATCAACAGGACAATAAGCCCAAATCCACCAGGAAATCTACAGCAGAATAGCTGAAAATGAAAAGTGTCAAGGTGTACTGGCCCAGTCACAGTCCAGACCTCTACATGCATCAAGTGCTACGGCAGGATTCTTAAGACCTGCACAGAAACGAATGCCCACAAACCTCAATGAACTGAAGAAACATTGTAAAGCAGAGCGATCCCGAATTCGCCCACAGCAACATGAAAACCTGATAAAATCATACAGAAAAAGAATACTTCAAATTATTGCTGCTAGTAAATCACTGGCTTTTTCACATGACTGTGACACACCCAAATGGAAATCACACGACGGAAGACCTGTGTGGGCAAAATGCTTGGAAGAGAGCTGATTTCTTCTAGTTTCTTTAGCATATGGCTAAATTTCAAATCCTAACTTTACCCTTTGTGTCTGACCTGGCGGATGTTAAGAGGTTAATCTGAAAGAACCCAGTGTACGATAGCTCTCTGCAGTCCTGCTCTTTCTATTATGGACACCTCTCCCTCCACAGTCACTCATTGAGCCAGAGCAACCAGAAGGTGCTCATTTGGTGTATCTGCACACTCACATGCACACATGCACGCTCCTTAATGCATGGCAGCATGCTGTGTCTCGTATCCCCAGGGTGTGTGTGTGTGTGTGTGTGTGTGTGTGTGTGTGTGCGTGTGTGATGGAGAATAGGAAGAGAGTCATTGCCCTGCTGATGAACCCACTACGCTTCTGTCCTCTTCCATCTCCTTCCCATGTCTGACGTACGCAGTGCCGTGAAGGCAACCCTGAAACCTTTCATGTTCATCTTCACTTCCAAAACACCCAAATAAACTTTACAGAATTAATGTAAATATCAGCCCTGTAGGGGTGTGTGCGCAGCCTCCTCTCCATCCCCTTCTTGTGTTGATGAAAATCTCATAAATTTGAAAATGTTATAATTCAGTCTATGTGGCAGAACAACTTTAAACACACAAACTGGCACATGTGCTGTAGTCAGAGCCATTCTCCATACATCCTGCTGTTCAGCTTGTTGTTTTGCACCTGTCCAAAACACACCCCTCCTTTATTGGTACATCAGTAAAATTGTTGTAAAGCTGTAAGAAAGTTCAATTTTGGAGTTCCTAATTCTTAAGACATGGGAGAACAGAAAAATTACATATTCAGATTGCCTAGGGTTAAAGTTATGGCTAAGGTTGGGGTCATCACTGATGATGACCTAAACCTCACAGGGTTAAACTTGGCTAGCACCAAAGTGTCTAAACTGGGTAAACTGTTTACTCACGCCAATAACCTATATGCATGTTGGGACCACAGGAAGAAGCTGCAATACTTGCAGGAAATAGATGCATACATCAGAATCTTTCTGTGCTGTAGAAGGTCCGTAACCCATCAGCAGGGCCGGTATCTGATCCGTTGTTCAAGGAGGAACAGGATGTGCACTGCAGAGCTACAAAATGACCTCCAGCAGCCACTGGTGTGAATGTCTCTGACTAAACATTCAGAAACAGACTTTATGAGGGTGGCCTGAAGGCCCCACATCCTCTACTGAGCACTGTGCTCACTGCCTGGCACCGTGGAGCCTGAGTGGCATTTATCAGCGAATACCAGAACTGGCAGGTCCACCCCTGGAGCCCTGTGCTTTTCACAGATGAGAGCAGGTTCACCCTGAGCACATGTGGCAGATGTGAAAGGGTCTGGAGAAGCTGTGGAGAATGTTATGCTGCCTGTAACATCGTTCAGCACGACCAGTTTGATGGTAGGTCAGTGATGGTCTGGGGAGGCACATCCATGGAGGGCCATATAAACCTCTACAGGCAACGGCACCCTCACTGCCATCAGGTATCAGGATGAAATCCTTGGACTCACTGTCAGACCCTCGCTGGATCAGTGGCTCCTGGGTTCCTCCTGGTACACAGAACAATGCCCGGCCTCATGTGGTGAGAGTTTTCAGGCAGTTCCTGGGTTGGCTCTGGCTCAGGAGGCAGAGCAGATCATCTACTGAAGGGAAGGTTGGTGGTTTAATCCCCGGCTGCTCCAGTCTTCATGTGATGGTGAGTGTTTATTTATTTATTTAAACCTTTATTTAACCTGTACTGCGGCCTGGCAAAAGGCAAAACATTTTGAAAGGATGGGAATCGGGAGAATTAAACAAACAATACAGAACAATGAATAACAAAACAATACACAAAAACAATAATTCAGTGATTAGTGATCAGTGATGCCCTGGTCCAGGTCTGGGAGGAGATCCCCCAGGACGTTAGGAGCCCTGATGTTATCAGGCATGCATACAAGCACACAAACTACTGAGTACCATTGCGAGTTGCTGCAGTGAAATTTCAGTAAGAATTCCAACCTGCTGCATCATTTTTTCACTGTGATTTTCAAGGTCAGCCTCTGTAGATTGATAATTTTCATTTCCATCAAACGATGTGGGATCCTTTCATTGATCAGTCAGTCCATATCAGTACAGATATCCAGCAGGATTTTTTGCTTTCACATTGTTCCTTTCACTTTTTGAGTAGCGCATGTTAACCTTTATATTCCCTCCTGGATGAGAATGAAATGAATAAAAAAAAAAAAAGATAAAAATTAGAAAAGTGCACAAATTCAGTTGTGATGATTTGGCTGAACAGACTAATGAGGAGATGAACTTTGGATGGCTTTTTCTTGGCTCAATCTGACCTGGATTTGAACCCTGGATGAACCTTTGTCGACCCGCTTTGTTGACCTGCGTGACACGACACAATGGAAGCCAGTTAGCATATTTCTGTGAACAAACATAGCCCACTTGCAAGGGTTACCCCACTTTAATACCCCATTTTCCTAAAGAGGCATGATGCTCATTTGTTTTGGTGCCATTTAATTGATGCTTGTATTATGTTAAAGGGCAACATCAACATCTTCCAGTCCTTTGAGAGCTCTATTGTAGTATTTTGCTGCTTATAGTACACAACTTTGAAAGTGAAGGTCAGAATTTGTACCCACTGTGAAGTTTGATATTAATTTCATAAAGAAAAATTGAGGCCAACACATTCGCACACAGTCTTTGTTGAAGAAGGCGAGACATAAATCTACACATGGATTATCTTTAGTACCAATAAATGACACTGTGAAGGATTTTGAAAATAAAAATAAACAAACTAATATCTATAATGCATCAAATAATTAACATGGAAAATTTAGGAGAGAAATGCTGGAAAATAAAGATAAGAGCAAAATCTGGCATTATATTTCACAATTTAACTATAAATATAAAGCATCAAAAAATTGTAAATTTTATTTGACAACAAAAATAACCAGCTCCAAATTGAATAAAAATAAAGAGGATTAATTTGACCAAATGTGACGCAAAAAATATTGCTCGCAATATTCTAATAATAACTGATTTAAACGAGTTGGTTATCTTTAGAAAAATGGGTATTAAATATGAACATGTAAGTGAATCTTTTTAACTCTGAAGACCACAAACATTCCCCAGTTTCATCCACAGCAGAAATAGTAGTTTTTGTGCATAAGCCATGTATTATTATTTATTAAATGCTCATAAAATAATTTCTCCATCATGTCATTTTTTTCCATCTGTTTTATTCCAAATTAAATTGTATATCAATTAAAATTTAGAGCAGTGTGTTTATTTTCGTTCTAAAACAATAATTAAAAAATAATGATAATCATCTCCCATGATAGTAGTGGCAATGGGGAAAATTTCACATTTAAATATCTAAAGCTGGTAATTGGATGTTTTTTTCCCTTGCACACCACACTTATATGTGCACAAAAATACAATCTTTTGAACTTTGTTTGACCCCATTTAGAACCCATGTAGACCCTCCCAGAGCCCAAAGCCTAAAATTTATGAGGCTCTTATTGTAGCAAAACCATTTCTATATGTGTGTGCATGTGTATGTGTGTATGTCTGAATCCATGTATGTATATTTGTTTGTAGTGTTGTGTTTGTGTATTGAAATCCGTGTGTGTGTGTATTCTCATCCGTGTGTGCGTATTAATGGCTGAAAAGTCTTAAAGTTTTGCCTGAAGCACTAAAAATACACAGAAGACATCAGTTACAAGTCATCCAGCTTTTCATTTGGCTGTCATTTGTGTGACATTTGCTACAGTGCAGTGATCTGTGTGTGTGTGTGTGTGTGTAAAATTGTAAGTCAAAGGTTCATTGACCCTGAGTTCTGACTGACAGGCTCAGACTGTCCATCTCACTCAGTACGTACCACCAGGTGGCGTATTACTCAGTTTCCAAGCGTGCGTCAGCTTGTAGTGATTGTTGAAAGCCTGGCTCAGACGAACAGACCACAATAGATTTACCATGTGGTTTGATGTAAACACATGTTTATATTTTTTCAGTAGTAGTTATCTGTAACTGGGAACAGCTGTGATTACTCAGTTTATGGTTCGCTTAGCAAACTCGTACATCTAAAGCAGCTCGCTGCAGCTCGCTAAGCTGGTAAAACTCGCTGTACAGGAATCACTGGATGATCTCTAACTAGAAGTGATGTGCCTGAAATCCTGCATTTTAACCTTAATGCAGGATGTTGCTCATCATATAGCTGCAAGAGCATGAATGGCAATAATCATACTATTATGATCAGAGCATATGTTTGTATGTTCTCTATCTCCTCCTAGATGAGGGGCACAATCTTGATGAAACTTTGCATAAACGTGACCTCGGGCACTGAGAGTGCCAGCAGCTATATGGTATATACAAATATTTTATACAAATCTCACATATATATTTATACATTTGACAGTTGAATGGAATATGATAGTATGGAATGTCAGATTAAAATGGTGTGTCACAATATAACCTCATGTTTTGAGGTTTATATAAACTCACTATGGCTTTGCACAGTAGGATACAGTTTATGAATACAAGATTGTGACATTCTTTTTTTTAAACCACTTAAGCCTGCGAATGAACATGATTCTATTCATGTGGCCTGCTGTATTTCTGTAAAATACAGATAATGTACAATATAGTTAAAGTGTGCATGAAATTGTAGTGTATCTGACCTGATCATGCTGCAGCTGGAAAACATGACAAGATGACCCCCACCCCCCACACACACACACAAAAGATTTGAAACAGATAATTAAACATCAATATTTCCAAGAGCAATGATCACATTTTTACTTTTCATTTCTGCTACCTGTCAAATGCTACAAGGCTGCTAAAGTACTCATGAGTTAAAGTACTTAAGCAGGGTTTTGAATGCCAGGTTCTTACGTATTATGTTTGTGTACTATTAACAATTTTACCTGTCACTGCTGACAGTTCCAGACCTTCTTATTTACTGTCACTGTCAGGAGACAGACGAGTTGTACATGGTTATTCTGCTTTCATAATTCCTTTACTGTTCTTTGACCATCAACCACATCTGAACATTTTCCAGCCTGCGTCTAGTATCTGAATATGTGCTAAAGGCTGGTACTGTAGTTATATAGTCAGGGGGGATTATTTAAAGCTAATTTCTTGTTCTGGAGCTTGATTAAAAGCTGAAGAAGGTGAAACGTCTTTAAGAAA
This sequence comes from Andinoacara biseriatus, assembly GCA_015108635.1. Classification (NCBI taxonomy): domain Eukaryota; kingdom Metazoa; phylum Chordata; class Actinopteri; order Cichliformes; family Cichlidae; genus Andinoacara; species Andinoacara biseriatus. The sequence continues at coordinate 9,833 of VUQJ01015871.1, read as the reverse complement.
CTTAAAAAAGTCCACTCGCCTTTCCCAGCTGTCATAACGTGAGAGGCAGGATACACCCTGTACAGGTCGCCAGCCTGTTGGGGGGCTAACACAAAGAGACAGACAACCATTCAAACCTATGGGTAATTTAGAACCACCTAACCCCACTAACTGCATGTCTTTGGACTGTGGGAGAAAGCTGGAGAGAACCCACACAGACATGTGCAGAACATGCAAATACGCCACCATGCTGCTAATGTTGCTGGCAAAAATACTACATGATATTCATCTGACGTTTTATTTCATTTTTTGAATGAGTTCCACATGAGACGGCTGACATTGTCTTTGGATGTTTCTCCTGTTTGTACAGTAGCATCTGCAAAGGTTTTACTGACATTTAGGAGACAGCAGTGTTCATTAGCAGCATGCCATCTCAGTGAAGTCCCTAAAGCAGCGCTAACCAGAGCAGCAGGTGACCAACAGTACCTGCCCACTGACCACTCTCTGAACCTGCTTTGTGTGAGAGAGCCGACCCCGAGCTGAACTAGTCGGTGGGGGGTAGGGGAAAAGGTCAGGGTTGAATGCCAGGTCCCTGTGCTTCTGCAGAGGCACAGAGTTGAAGGCCAGGTCACTGCTGAGGATTCATTCCCTGTGCAGGCAGAGCCTCCTGCTGGACAAAAATGGCTGCACCATTTTAAAAATCCTCTTAGTCTCTGATTGTATCTGTGCAAAGCAGTATTGCTTCTAATTTTATTCAGAAGCACAACTGAGTGCAGCATAATATGAAAATCTGCAAATATATGTCCAAAATTATAATTTTATTTTAAAAATTTAAATCTTTTTACCGTCGCTTCATGACAACTGAATATTAAATAGAAAATGATTATTGCATTCAGGATGAAAGCGGCCCGAGGACTGAGGAAAAACCAGAAACACAAACACAAAGATGCTTTTCTTCTTTTCAAAGTGAATGCACAGTAGAATTATTGATATTTATTATAACTGTTGTGGTGTTTGCAATCACAATAAACTATTTTAGAAATGAAAAAGACTTACAATAAATAAATAATAGGCATACAAATAAATACATTTAAAAACAAGAGCATGGAGAATATTCCAGAATTTGCTGTCCTTTCATTAGTTATTAAAAAATTACTTCTTAGAACAACAGATTTCAAACTCAGTACCAGAAGGTTGGATGTAGAAGTAGCAGGTGGTTGAGTTATCGATAAAGGTCAACATGTCAGGAAAATATATTTAGTTTTGGGTTTTTTTCATGTACGTTTCTGTTTAGATTGAGTGTTACATTGATTTAAATAAAACATTATATTTGAAAAATTAAAATCAATTAAAACCAAAAGAAGAGCAGTATAAATAGCACATGTAAGAATGATTTAGGTAAATCTTAGTATGGACTGTTTCACTACACTACTGTTCACAAAAATTATTAAAAAGCACAAAAACTATCTACCACTACATCAAAATATCAAGCAAATTATTTAATTTATTAGGAATGCACTGGTATTTTAGTTTGAATGTATAATTACAATCTTTCCTAATGCAGTTATGATCAGTGTGATCCAGGTCAAACTCCACAGCCATGACAACAACAGCATTTACTGAGGAAAAGCCAATATTCACTCCATTGAATTCACTCCACCGATCAACAACACTAACAATGCCTTATCCGTCTGTCTCAAACATGTTTAGGATACTGAAGGTAGAACATGAAAGCTTATTAAGTTGGAGAGATAGGTGTTTGTAAAGCTCTTCCTTAGTTATTGACAAATGTTTATATTTTTTTTAGGAATAGTTGTCACAGCTTTCTTATGCACAATTTTAAAATTTGAGACAATTGTATTTTTTTCTAACAAAACTCCCACAATTTCATGGACTCTGCTTTTTTTTTGCTTCTTTATTTTAAGTTAAGACTCCATCCATCCATCCATCCATCCATCCATTTTCTGCCACTTTTCTGTGTCTGAGGGTAGCAGTCTAAATAGAGATGCATAGAGCTCCAACGGGTCCCCAAGCCAGCCAAGAAATGGGTCTGCACCGGGGCCGTCTCCTGGGAGGACATGCTCGGAACACCTCACCTAGGAGGTGCCAGGGAGATGTCCTGGGCACCTCGTAGGTGGAAGTTAAAATCCCAGTCCTAGGAAGTTAAGATCCTACAAATGTTTTGACATTTTACAATGTTATACCCATTACAGTTAATGATTTCATTCATCAGTGTGAAAGACATTTGCGATCTTTGTGGAAATTTTTTAATTACAGCCGAGGGTGAAAATCTGGAACGCGCTGCAGTCAGAGCAGAACAGAAACAAGCCCAAAGTCCTAGGTTGACTAATTTGGAGAGCAGGTAGATGATCCATCGTTGCTGTGTTATTTTTGCTTTTTTGGTGGCTGCAGTCAGGGAGCAGAGCTGGTCATCTACTTATCAGGAGGTTGCTGGTTCAGTCCTGGCTACATTCCATTTACATATGTTTGGGTGTTTTTCTGCACAGAAGAAATCTGGGATGCTTTTACCCCACCTCTGCCTTTGAAATGAACTGGGGGTTAAACTTGTCCCCCTGTGTGTGTTGGGCTGCCCACCTATAACTCGGTCAGTGCTTTAAGCAGGTCTTGCCTCCCTGCAGTTACACGTTTAGGATCAGCTGCCATCTGTCCATCTGGTTTTAGATGAATTCACATTTGTTGAGACACTTTTGTTATTGTGATATTGTGTGTGTGCGTGTGTGTACAATCCAGTCTTGGCATTTGACCATTTACTGACCCTGGGCCGATGTTTGACCGTTGAGTGACTCTAGTCTCTGTTGTCTTGGTAACATAGTGACCCCAGACTGACCCTCGGATTGGTCACTGTGGCTGCTGACTCCTTTCTCAGGGCTAGAAGTGTGTTTGTGTGTGTGTGTGTGTGTGTCTCAGATAACCACCGAGTGACCACCATTTTTGCGTGTGTATGTGTAGGTACAGAAAAAGAAAAAAGTAGCAGACATAAAAAGCTTGAATACATAGAGATTCAATCAGTCTCTCCAAATACTGATTGTTTATTATTTCCACCTCTCTGTTGTTGCCGAGACGTCTGCTCTGTTAAGTGGAATAGATGAAAGCATCCATAGGCCAACTCTATAAGATCAAGAGACTTAAATGGCTCCTGCTGTGGTTGTGTTGTTGCTTTAGTGATTGAATTTAGCTTTCTCAGTATATGAGTTTTTAGGAAACAGGCAGCTTGCCTCAAGATAGATAAGAAAATAGATCCTGTTTTGTTGTCCTGATGTCCTCTTTCCTCAAGCTCAGCTTAGTGTAAAAGGCGGAAATGCAGGAAGAAAGCTAGCCAGGTAACACAATCCAGCTAACAACTAACAAACATACAGTACATTTTTATTTTTTAAGGAGGCTCAGGTATTTCCGAGGAAAGCTGGGCTCTTGAGTTCTTGAGGAGGAAATGGTGCATTGGTTTGTGGCTATTCTCAGCGGTGGATAAATCTACGTTTTAAAGGGTTTTTAAAGGGAACTGAGAGAAGAGTTTATGTGAGATGCAGCCAAAACAAACTGTGAAATCATGGTGTGCGACAATGTGGCATGCTCATGTGTTTTACCACTATGGCTCAAAGCAATAACTTAAATCAGGGTTTTGATAGACACATAATATTAATATTAAGCAGAATACAGTTATTAATAAATTGGGTCATTTTGGTGATCTTGTAAAAGCAAATTTTTTTTTTTAGCTAGACTTTTAATTCAAAGCAAATCCACAAAATAAGAATATTACTCGTGCTGAGCATTTCCTCTAAGAGGATAAAAGGAGCAATTTTCCAAGTGAATATGCCGTGGCAAAAGTGTCAGAGAAAGGAAGACAGAAGTGCGGGAGCAAATTAACAGAGAAGGTCAGACAGAGAAAGTGAGACAAATGAGGAGTCAGCAGGTCAGAGGTCAGAGAAGAGCCTCTTTATGTCTATATATGTTGAGGAGGAGTGTGGTCTGGCACCTTTGCCCTCTGGACTTCCCTCTCTAATAGAGAGAGTGACTGCATACACATTGAGACAATATGGACTTGGTGAGAGACTCTGCATGTTTCCTCTGCTGCCTCCAAATCATCCACTGGAAAATTCTGAATTCTGAATTTAAACAAACTTTTCTTTTGCATCACTTAGAAACCAACAGTGGGTCGTGGATTATGGAGAACGATGACAGGATTCTTCTGTCCCCAGATGGGATGAGGGAATAGCACAAACACGTATCTTCGATTTGACTGAATTCTCTTATTAGAGGATGTAGAGTAATGATGGCGTTCATAAAGATGTCAGTGCACTGCAACCAAACTATGTGGGTGCAGTTTTCTGTGACAGACTCACTTCAGCCAGTCGCTGTTCAAATCCTGGAACTTCTCTGAATCAAAATACTCATTGGTTTCTTTTTTTTTTTTATAAAGTGAGCCATTCATTTTGTAGTGATGTTTGAAATATCAGGGCTAAATTTCATGCACTATACAGTTGCTACAAAATAATTAAAAAATATGGAAGTCTTCCAAATGGACACTGAACATGAAGAGTACATTTGTAGCAATACAAAAAAAAAAAAAGGCTTTATCATGATGATAGTGATACCAGAGAACCAAAAGCTGTCCTGAACAAACATCTATATTTTTGAGGTAGCAAAGGGGCTCAAAGGATGTTACATCTATTGTGTGTCTACATTTGTCCAAACACGGTAATTGTAACTCTGTAGATGCAGAAGGCGGCTCTCAGCCACATGCTTGATGATGCAGCTTTATACAATTTAGATAAGAAATAAGATAAGATAATGTTTATTTGTCACATGCACAGTTATACGCAGAACAATGTACAGTGAAATGTTTGTTTTTTTCAATTTCAACATGTTCTTCAGTGTCCAATGATTTCTGGCATGATAGCAGGCTGACTTTTCAGTCTGATTCAGGGAACATATTTAGACCTTTTTCAAAGGTGACATTTGACTTTTCATAACAAGAGAGCCACAGATGAGATCAGTTTCATTATTTGGTGGTTCAGTTCAATGAAAGGTCGCTGTAGGTAATTTCAGTGAGCCAAATTACAGTTTCAAGACTTCGCCCTGCCTGTAAGTCAACATGTCTGCATCCTGCCAAACTGCTCTTATTATTCACATTTTATGAGAGTCTGTTCCTGTAAAAAATGGAAAAAAAAATCATTTTTATTCACAGGTAATTTTTTTTCCATGTTGTTTTACATCAGACATGATAATTCATTGTATATTTTTGTGATTTTTATCAATATTTCACATTAAAAAAAACCCAGTAAAATTCTGTAAAATTTATAGAATAAATTCTGTTAAATGAAAGTTGTTTTTTTACAGTGCATGGTTTAATATTAACAGATATTTCAACACACAAAAAGGACTTTTCTTATCATTATGTTAGAATTCAGCACTTTTTAAAAGATTTTCTTCTGGTTCTTTGTGGCATTGATATGATTGTTGGTCATACTTTGTTGACAAAGTGACATTGGCTACATTATGTTATCTGTACCTTTGACATTGTGTCCTACTTTATGGACTTTGAATTCAATATTTTTCTGTTGCCCTTCCACGGGTCAGGTGCTTTCTGTTATTTGCTTGTTTTGATCCTTATGCTTAATTTTCTTCTGAAGCAAATATGTAGATTGCAAATACAAGTCAAATTCTGTACCTATGATGGAACATAGTATTTTTTTTTGACTCGCTAGGAACAAAACAGCAACAAGTTTGGTGAATTAAATAATGCTGTTATGGAAACAAGGTAATAGGCTTTGTGGTTCACTGTCACATTTTCCTCCTTAAAAGAGGAAAAATTCACATGTAAGCTCAGTGTAATGGTGTCATTTCATTCTTATTGCTTGTATCTGTGTTTGCCACGGTACAAAGACAGTTTGTTTAAGAGAAAATGTAATTCACTGACAGCAGTGGTGATGAGAGGAAGAGGGAGTAATGATGGAGAAGACAGAGGAATGGAGAAGGAGAGAGAGGGGGAAGAAGAAGAAAGGGTGAAGGAGGTGTAAGCAAAGCAGATGGATGATGCTACTGGACAGTATTTCATGTCCGACTGTGCTGACTGCCACTGGGCTCGCAGCGGGGTGTGTGCATGTGTACTTGCTTATCTTGTGCTTCAAATGGGAAATGGTACATGTGCATGTGGGAGAGCGAGCATATGTGTTATCCTTAGGTTACAAAATCAGAGTGCAGTGTATGTGTGTGTATGTGTGTGTGTGTGGGTCCGCTGTGAGAGTAATTCAACCCAATTAATTGGTTTGAGATTGAAAATGAGATGAGGACACAGCTGAGCTCATCCCTCCTGCTTTTTCTCTGTCCCTGCCTGCACACCCCCTCTTTCCTTTCCCCCGCCTTCTTCCTGGCACTCATTTGCTATCACTCATTTAAATCCTTTAGATTTAAATACATACATATGTATTTTGCATAGCACACATCTGGTAACCTACTTCTACACACACACACACACACACACACACAAGGACACAGATTGCCAGTGGAATTACAGGTATTTCACACAAAAAAAAGCCTTGAGAGGAATGCAGAGAGAGATGTGACATGTAGAAATGATATGTGCATGTGTGTCTGTGTGAGAATAAGAGTAATGTCTGTGTGAGAGATGTGTTTAACAATGACCTTTTCAGAGAAAGGAGATGGACCAGTTTAACTCTGATGTATTGGCTGAGCATGTGTGAGTGCAGTGTGTGGCACTCAGGCTCCCTCTCTCTCTGCAGGGTGACACACAGAGTGCTGATTGGTCCTCGGTCCGTTGAACAACTCAATTATTCCTCTTAATATCAGTAACACCATGAGACCTCAAACAGCGAGCCTATTAACACCACACACAGTAATGTTTCCATTACTTCAGAGGACATCATATAGACTTACATTCACTTCCTGTAGACTTACTCCAACCATAATCACTACAGCTGCTACTGGCTGAACCTTAAAGCCTAGACAGTACTGAACATGTGGGCTGGACCAGTAAAACCATCACCTAATAACTTATAAAAACCACCTTCCAATTTAATAATACCACCAATTTATAAAACGGATGATATATCTAAAGGGAAATGTCATTTCAAGAAATGTCTCATTTTTTCCACAATATAAAGAAATACTACTGCAGTAAATCAAAGAAACCCATTTGCATGGCTCTTTGGGATTGAACAGTGGTTAAAATGAGAGCGAAAGCACAACAGCTCATTACCTTGACTTTTTCCTGTAATAATAGAAAACAAGAAATCTCTGTAAATTAACAGAAAGGACATTTCAAAAAATATTTATGCATTTATTTTACTGTGGA
>VUQJ01015867.1:3242-19421 GCA_015108635.1 Andinoacara biseriatus | reverse complement strand
AGCAGGACGATGGAGTCACCAGATGGAGCACCTTCCAGCACCCCACCCAGCGACTCCAAAAAGGGTGGGTACTCTGCATAAGCACAAACAACAGTCAGAACCCGTTCCCCAGCTCGAAGACGCAGGGAAACAACCCTCTCGTCCACCGGAGAAAGCTCTGACGTGCAGGCAGCGAACCGGGGGGATATAAGAATACCCACCCCAGCTCGTCGCCTCTCACCTAGGGCAACTCCAGACTGGAACAGAGTCCAGGCCCTCTCTAGGAGACTGGTTCCAGAACCCAGGCCGTGGGTTGAGGTGAGCCCAACTATGTCTAGCTGGTACCTCTCAACCTCACGCACTAGCTCAGGCTCCTTCCCCACCAGAGAGGTGACGTTCCATGTCCCTATAGCCAGTCTTGATAGCCGAGGATCGGTCGCCAGGGCCTCTGCCCTTGGCCACCGCCCGACACACATTGCACCTGACCCCTACTCCTTTGTTTAACCAGGAAAACATGTGTTTCCTAACAGTGGAAAATAGGGTATTCTCCATTCTAACAATGGCAACACAATACTAGGCCCAAGCAGTGATGTCACAGTGAATCCAACTGACCACACAAACAGAGCACAGCTGACATATTATGAAAATATCAAAATCACTGACAAAAATCACCACTGTGACTCACATAATGCTATGCTGTAGCAAACAAGCCATGAAGATATTTTAATAGCCTTACACATAAAAATACATAATGCACTCAGTGCCAAATGTGTTGTTATGCTGCACTTAACACCCAGTTACTAAAAACAGCCTGAGCAGAATACGCTTTGCTCTCAATCGTCATTCTCAAAGACTATTTACATGAGTCAAGAATTCTCTAACTAAATCATTCTGTTAGGCCTCTAATAACTACATAAACACACCCACACTCAGTTAAAACACCAAAATAATTATCTTGCTGTTTATTTTGGTCAAACATACATTCTACCTAAAGTTTATTAGACCAAGTCTACATGTAACATGTCTGTAAAACTTTCAACAATGGCTTAAAAAAGCCTTAAATTACACATCTAGACAGAAGAGGGTTTTTAAACCTTTCCTTTCCAGCTTCAACCCGTATGACTGTCAGCACTGCCTGAAAATGTTTGGCTGTACTCTAATAAATGATAAATGCTGCTGATCCTCTGCTCTTGTCATCTGTGTTGGTGTCAGCCATGGCTATAAAAGGACATAAACATCTCCTGTTGCCCTGCTCTGCACTGTCCCCGCTTTCTCTCACTTCATGCTAACCGCTAACAGAGCTCTTGAGCACAACTGCTAAGCCACATGACATTTTGAATATTCCCGATGATGTGGTCCGAAAGAGGACAGAGAGGCAACTGAACATAACATAACACAAAAAATGAAACATTATGCAATAAGCTCACAGTAGACACAAATTTCATATATGTACAAAAGAACACCTTTATAAACTGTAACATCACAAATAAAAGCAGAACTGATTACACAATAACATTTCATATGACACAGCTGTGTGTTTCAATATGTCAAGTGTTAACTACTAATTTGTCTTTATTTTCCTAAACAATTATTGTCCTTTAATTAGTAATTGTGCTACAGTGACATCTGAATACCAAGAAAGTAAGCCCATAAATACTGGTCAACATTAATAGATCTGTCCCCTTGCTGACAGGCCAGCAAAGCCTGCGTGACACAGTGTACACACATACAAACACCTGCCTGTCCTTGCTGGAAGGCTCTCAGCCTCTTCTTGAATCGAGAGGGCAGAACAAAGTCACATCCACGTGCCAGCAGAGCCAGCTCCTTCCTCAGGTCAGGGTCCTGACGCAGGGAAAGCTCCTTCATCCTCATCCTCACTCCACAAAGGACGAGGAACACATATACACAAAACAGCTCTCAATCCAGCGTTATCGCCTTGACTGTGCAAATCACTTGCAGTCACCACTGTAAGTTAAAAGGCAGTGGAAGCAGTGAAGGTTCTCTGTGTGTATGTCCCTGTGGCTGTCCTCCGTCTGAGTGAGAGCCACTTAATGCAAGAGAGCAGCTGCTACTGTGACTCTCTCTCCCATTCCAGATCTGGTCTCACAATTTCAGCTCAGTCTGCTGCTCTGTCCCAGCCTCTACCAAACATGCACACGCACGCACACACGCACACAGCAGGGTCAGGGAGCCCTTGCCTCAAAGCTGCTGAGGAGATAAGGAGGGACTGGGTGCATGTGTGTGGGAGTCACCTAGTGTATGTGTGGGATGGGAGGGGGTGTGCAATGGATATGCCCTTTCCAGTTTGCATTCCTGAGTCCTCATTGAAGGTTATGTACAGAGACAGACCTGTTGTTGCAGCTAGCAGTAGCCACAGAGTTCAACTGAAGGATGGATCTATGACAATGTCACACTATCCATGTTAACTGGCTTTCCTTCTGAAAGCTAAATATTTGGGCTATGGACTGCCTTATCCTTGACAAGGCATCAAGTCACTAATGAGAAAATTCAAAATAAAACCACTGAAGTGATGAAATACAACGAAAGCTGCACATTACTTCTACTGTCACTAAATCGGCCTCAAACTATAAATCACAAGAAGCGAAGGCAGCCAAAACAAACTACTGATGCATGGGCATCTAAAGAGAACAAGAAAGATATGACTACTTAATAACAGATAACAAGAATCAACTCATCAAATGATACATAGACAGTCATAAGCCATACATTTTCTCATATATTCTGGATGCTGTCTTCTGGTGGTCTTTGTTTTGCCTTCTCTTTGCAAGCTTGGGCTGCCAGCCATTCCATGTCTTATTATAGTTGATGGGCAATAGAGTGGGGCAACGGGACATGCCAAATTCAAAGACTGATGACCGAATCAGTCTGCGCCTATTAAAAGCACCAGCAAGCACTGTTTGGGCAATCTAAGAAACTGGATCTGGAAAAACACGAGTGTATCTTTAGTCCACAAACATCTACTTCCGATTGCTGTTATCCTGAAATGACGGCAATTACATAAATTCTCCTTAAATGTACTGATCTAACAGCTGTAGAGTTGCCTTAACTGCATGAATTGTAGACAGGAAAATCCCAACTCCTACTGATGTAAGTGCTAATTAAACAGAGATGGTACAGAAGACTATAAATCTGTATCTGTTAATGTCCTTGTCCATAGAAACTAAAAGCACTCCCACTGTATTTTTAGATGACAGGACCATAAAGTCTACAGTTTTCCTCTGTTTTCTGCTCAATTCCAGTTCCTGTTGTCCTCCCTATAGGAAGCTGCTGATGCTTGATAAGCTGTTTGTATAAAATCATTTCATATCAGCTGCCTTTTGTTAATCCTCATCAATGAAAACAACAAAAGGAAAAGAAAACACAAACAAAAAAAACAAACAAAAAAACAGACCACATTAAAGTATCAACTCTCATCTACTGTTCAGTCTATTTTTGTGTGAGCAAACAAAATCTGAAGTCTGCTCCATAAACAGAGTCATCACGACACAGCAGGGATAACAATGTGTTGTTTTACACATGTAAAAATAACCCCATGGGTGTGAGAAGAGAAGTGACAGTGCACAGGTTCTGCATGAGGTTTGTGCCTTTTAATTAACCAGATTAGACAAGCTCCAGCAGGCATTACAACAGACTAAATCATCTTAGGACCACTGCAGGAAAACTGTCTGAACATCACCTTGAGAGGCAATTATCAGACGAACAAACTGTTAAACTACTACATCCACAGTCTGATGGGTCACTTAGTAAATAGGAAAGTGGAAAAACTCAGGCTGACATCATAATGTGTCCAATCTCTAAACTGCTAAATCTGATCTGTACACAACTATGTGTCAAGTCATGTTTATTTAATTGGATTACAGATGAGATTATGAAATATACCATTCTCAGTTAGAGACCTCTGGCAGGTCTACATGTTAGAATTTTATGCACTCAGATGGCAAGTTGAAGCTGGATTTTACATGGGCTTCAGGTAACTTGCACTCTGAGTCTATGACATTTCAGAGATCCAATCCACTAGTTCTGTCTGCCAGTGGCATGACTTCTACATCCAAGCAGAGGTGACTTAAAGCATCACAACCCATTGGTGATTTGAGATACATGTGAATGTTTGTCAGACACATAACTGAGTAACTGATAACACAGTGATTACAGAGAAAACCAATAAATAAAACATGATGTGAGCAACAAATACATAGCAGAGGCTAATCCAGACATCTGAAGAAAAATCATTGTAGCCTACATGGCACAAGAAGTAGAGCAAAGGATCTGTAACACTAAAGAAAGAAGTTGTAGGTAAGAAGTCACCACACACAGGGGCCCCAGTACTTACATAACAGTACTGCAGTAATGTCTGTGTAAAGATTACACTGCAAATGAACCAACACAGAGTGCAGAGGACTTTGTTTTCTTTTATTGGCTCTGTAAGATATTTAAATAGGATTCTAAAATTTAGAATGGCTTTTTTGACAATTATGACAAAACTAAGAAATAGGAATTAAAATGCTAAAAGATAGATTTTTTAGATACTCAAAAACTAGAATCTAGCTCAAATCTCATAAAAGTAGGAGAAGCCACCACTCAAGAAATATACTTTCAATGCATCCAGTAGTCTTATAGAAAGCTCACATTGCTAGTTGGAAAAAAAAGGACAAACATTTGCCATTGTACAATGTTGACACACAAATGACTAAGACTCCAAAATAATAGCACTAGCAGGAAACACTTTAACACCTGGTCCTCTCTGACAGGTCAGGCAACTGATAATGTGACCCAGGCCCCCTGCTTCAAATAGCTTCTATGTTGCTGAGCTCAACCAAGCATGTTATAAAAAGACGTCTTAAGAAATGCGCAATACCAAATGTAGACGCGGACAACAGGAGAAAAAGTGAAACCCTCAAATGCAACTTGTTCTTACTGCCCTATATTTCAAACCACTCACTGTTTGACTGATTGGACTCTTAACAGTGAGGTGATCTTACATGTTGAGCTACGCAGCAGCCCTGAAAGCCAAGCATTTGTGGGCAGGCTGATATTTACTGTACATAGTGTAAATAAAAGACCTGCGACTACATATTCTGACAATGAGCAGCATCTAATGGAAGCAGTTTCAAAGTAAATTACGCAGAAGATGAATGTGCTGCCACACCTCATCTCACTGGCAGAGTTCTGGGTATCTAATGCCAGCACAAGGGAACCAAGGCTATCTATATCAGTGTCTGATGTCAAAGTCAGACCAGCTGTTCCAGACTGCATCAGTGTGACATAAATCGAATTTTTTAGTAATCCTTTGAAGAATGCATCTGTATGCAGGAATTCATTTTGTTGTCTTAAAATAGAAGTATTGCATTTATTCACCCTCACAATCCCTCTAATATTAAGTGACACAATGTGGCCACATGCCATGACACATCACAGCAGAATACACAAACTGTCCAGCAGTTGCCTTATATTGATCAGGGGAGAGGGGGGCATTAGCAGGGCAAATTTTACAGGGAGGAAAAAGCCAGACATGCAAATATCAAAAAGTTTACATTCTTCTGTCAGCCCTCCAACTGTTCAATGACTAAGGCTCAACATGATAAACGGAAACATAGAGCCCCTCTAGTTTGAAAAAATGAATTTACTTCTTCTTGTGGTCAGTTTCCTAAACAATCAAATATAGCTATGAATTATTTCACATTGAGACCTTGTTAAAAAGAGTTTGTATCTTTACCTGAAAATCTGTAGTAGATACAAATGATGAAAAAACCTGCAATTGATGTTTATTTAGTTAATAAATTGTATTGTCCTCTATTCTTATAAGTTGTCTATCTGCACATGATAAGTTGGAAAGCCATAGTTAAGCATTGCTATTATTATAACACCACCACCACTACTACTACTGCTGCTACTACTACTACTGTTCATAATTCTAATATATAAACATGTATGTTGAATCAAAAAGTAGGTCTCATTCTCCTGCTTTGGTGTTTCAGACATCACATCAGTCTCTCTCTACTTGAAGGTCTCCTCATACACCTCTTTAGCATGTCACTAACATGTAGAAGGTGGGATCCTGAGGATCGCGTGCCTCCAGCTGTCTCAGGTTGACTCACTGTCATCACACTCACTAATGTCCACAATCTATCACTACCCTAGGCTTTCACGTTGCACTTCTCATCCTGACAGATTATGAGTATTTAAGATGATTACAAAATAAGTGTTTTGTGTAGCTATTTTTCTGCCATAATTTAAACAATCCAAAGTAATATACCTTTGTCACAGCACAGTAAGATCTACAACACACAGACTAAATGAAGTAACCAGAGTTCCAGGGACAGGTTAGGTTCAGACACTCCCACTTCTCATACCACACTAATTCGTGGGTGAGGCCTGAACATTTGGAAAGTATTTGACTAATAATCACTACATACGCCTACAGACAAGAAGGCTCCACTGTGGCAGGGCACAGTGGACAAACTTTGAATGCCTTTGATGTTGTAGGCCATTCAGCATCCTCTTGTGGCCAGTCAGAGAAAACAGAGATCCCAGAAGATACATTAGTGCCAAATCAGGGAAACTAAAAAATTGTAATTAGTCAGTTTAACACAAAATTAAATAAATGAATCCCAAGAAAACTCTACAAGGAATGCCATTAAGCAAATATAAGTTAAATGTATATCCATTTAAAAGAATGTTTAAACTGGACATGGATGCTATGTGTGACAAAGCATACTGTAGGTTTTGGCTCAGATGGTATTTTTTCCCCCTTTTTGCAGATAAAAAAAAATGTAATAAGAAGGAGGAACTTTTCACAAGAGATATATTGATACAAATGTAATTTACTGATGGCAGTTGTGTTGTATCAGTTTTCTTGTAGTTAAATGTTGCATTGGATAATGATAAAGACAGTATCCAACACTACAAAACACTTCCCCTTTTGGTTAAATTGGCATTTTAAACATCGACTCAAAATTTCAAACTCAGACATACACTTTTTCTAAGTGCATTAAACTGTTCTCTCCTTTATTTAAGTCACATTAGCATAACTGTTCCTATGGTAGTTATTAACTGGAAAAATCACCAGTTTATGTTTTCAACTAGTTTTGTTAATTTTGATTGGTGAGCATAATAATCATTATTTGTTTCTAAAATGGTCAAAAACAACAACAAAACCCATAGATTTCAAATGAGGAAACACACAGTGACTGCATTTCATGTTCAATGTACAGCTCATACTCATACTGCAGGGACTGCACCATACCACAGAGATATACAAATTAATAAACATAAATATAAATGCACTAGTGCTAGAAAGACAAACTGAGCAAACCTATAAGCTGCAGTGCAAAAATACCAAAACTATGATTGCTTTATAGTTTGCTTGCCAGAAAGCACAGAGAAGTTTCCCTTTTAGCTGTAAGGTGGAGTCTTTTTAATGCTTTCATCAGTATGTGATACATTTAAAATATTCAAATTACTATGCAACACACCCTCGTGTCACAAGAATCTCAGGTGGCTTCAGGTAGAAAAAGAACAGGGTGGCACAACTTGTTTTTGACACTATTAAATCAAAATCCCTGGGGTGCGACACCTTTGGGATTAAAAAAAAAAAGATATAGTGGTGAGGATATAAATTTTTTTTCCCTGACCCCTTAAGAAATTTTGGATAAAATTCTCAACAATGATTAGTTATATGCTTACAAAAAAATCATGGTAAAGATTTATGTATTGCTCAAGTTTTGAACTTGTTTGAATACACAGTTTACCTTCTTTGTGCTAACAGACCTCCGTAGTACTCTTCCACTGGGTCCAGTCATTCTGGTGTTACTGCTGCTGCGGGATGGCAGGGTACTGGTAGATGGGCTGCTGAAAGGTGTACTTAAGAGAGCAGGCTTCTTCTCTGCCAGATTCTTCTGGGATGCCACATTGTTGTTTTCATTGAAGCCCAACGACCTTTTATCCTGGGCGTCCCCAATGCTCAAATCAATAGGCTGTCCACTTTTGATTAGATCAAGATAATCTTTGAGTATTGACTGAGTTGTAGGCTCACTCAACCAGCTGAGGAACAGTTCATCTACTTTCATTTTAAGAACTGGCTGGAGAACTTGTGGTGACGGCATTCTTGTCTGCCCTGACCGACGTACCTGCGTAGAAATAAGAACGTCTTTGATTTCACAGCAAAAATCTTTGCTTCCAACACAACGTCCATGGATGACACAAAACTGTCAGAGAAGCAGAGTAGGTCACTCTAAATCGGATGGCTGCCTGACAACAAAAATGACCCGAGAAATAGCCCTAGCTTTGAGTACAAACCAACACTCATTCACGATATTGAATTTTAGCGCGAACCGTCAATGCTTTAGCCCACAGGCGAAAGCCGAGAACCCATAACGCTTCAATAATATTTCAAGCTAATTAAACTCCATTGCATGAAAAAACACCAGCTATATAAAGTAAATACTTCAGTGGCTATCACCACTTAAAACCGTCCTGCTATGGACGAACGGGGACTACAACAGGTTTAGCAACAAGCAATTATAGCTTTAGCAACAAGCTAGCGTCAACTAGCCAAGAAATGTACCCACCTTACAGTTAATGAACATCAAAACCAAATGCGTTAAGACGCTGATGAACGTACGTTCGTTAATAGTAAAACATAAACGTACGTTGGACTAATAGTAAAACATAAAAGTAACGCTGAAATTTCCTTGTTCATTTCTCTGGGAGAAAACACTGCAGACAGGAGCAACTTTTCGGACTCTCGTTCCCCTGGTAACGACACACCGCTATCGCGAGATCGTTCTCGGGGTGACAGTAGGTGATCGCGAGTCCAGCGGTTTCTCTCGCGGGAACTGCGAGCACTCTCACCGAGGCACACCTGTTAAAATTAAAAGCGCTGAGATGTTTCTGATGTTTCTATCGCTCTGCGTTTTTTCTTTAACTAAAGTAACGTAAACGTATTCTAACACTGCACTGCTTCCAATTATAAGTAACGCCAAAAGCCTTACTGGCAAGTCTTTCTCAGTAAGTATTATTTGAGATGTTTTCAGATTGTTTCGCATCATAACGTAGCCCATCAATTTAATAATGTAGCCTACTTTTATCTGTAACAATCTGCTGTGTTTAATAAGTTTGCTGTGTTTAATAAGTTTTTGTTAAGTTTGAGCATATAATGTATAAGTATATAAGGCATTGATATAAAGTGAATGACGTTGCCATCTGAACATCTGCATTCCCTTTCTTATGTAGGCTTGGTTTGTATCATGTACGGAGAGAGATGTTCATCAGTGCAGCGGTCATTTACAGAAAACTAGTCCTGTGTATCCAATTTATCTCTTACAGACCTGATCTTAACTCTTTATCTATGAATAAAAATGATGCATCTTTGCCTGATTCCACTGTGTCTCCTCAAAGCAGCTGGGCTGAGCACCTGGTGTATATGGAGCTGGACATACTTATCGATTACTGTCGGGAGGAGTGGCCCCAGACACCGTGGCTCCCTTGTTGCATCCTCCTGCGTAGAAAGCAAGCAACACAGGGAAAGGTCAGTTTAGATTATTGACACAGTATCTGACACCTGCAGGGAAAAGAAAACAGAGTTGATTGTTTTCAGCAGAAAGGCATGTTTTATAATGGACCTTAGAACGAGGCTTCAACCACTGATTTAATGTTTTTTTTTGTGCTTAAGTGGCCAATATAAAACGTGTGCATTAGTAAAACTTATTTTGTGATCGCAGGGTCAGGTATTAATGGCACACCAATTTTACATGGAATTCTTCTCATTTACACAAGCATTGCAGCCAAAAATAACACGTTGGTTACTGTTTGTTTCTGTAAATGCAATGTTGCTGGGTAATTATGTTTATTATGCAGCCAACAGAACAAATTTTGCCTGGACTAATCTTTTACTTTTGGCATTGACAAATTATGGCTGTAAACTTTTTTTTTAGCATCCTTTTTTTGGGGCATTTGTTCCACCTGTTATTATTTGTTTCTACTGGCTTTATTTTGCTTGACCGGAGCATTATGACTTTTGACATAATAGATGTATTTTTGAAGCAAAAAAAAAAAAAGGTTACTTTTTGATGAAGACCATAATGCAGTTGTATGCTGACAGGCTTTACTGATGTTTCTCTTTCTTTTCCGCATGAAAGGCATTGGGGACACCTATCACTCCAAACCTCTATCTCGTTAATAAGCACATTCAAAGTGCCTGTAGCCTTGTTGTTAAGAGCGCATTAACAGCGGTTCCGCAGTTGTGAAAAATATCGACTGAATTCCTCTGATTGCTTCCCTTGATAACGCAAGTAAATCAAATCTGAAACATCCAAAGTTGTCTGAGGCGCGGCACGTAATGAGAAACCTCTTTGTTCTGTAGAGCAGCGAGCCTTACATGTGTTTTAGAGCCCAATCAATATACGAAATGAGAAGAGAAAAAGTGAAGGTCTTGAAACTTTAGACTTTGCAACTTTTCAAAGTGTAATTATAGTGTACAAATAGGATTTTACCCAAAGCAGTGTGCATGTTGTTTTTTTTTTTCACGCCTTGAAGGACATTTCAAAGGTTTGGCCGAGGCTGAAACCACAGGGGGACAGCTGGTTAGCGTAGGAAAGTGTTAGTGAGGGGTTTATGTGTGCAGCTCGCCCTTACTGCTGTCAGCTATGCTATATGGGTGCTCTGTGAAGTAGACGATAAGCAATCTGCTCTAATAAGGGGAGTGAATAAAGTTAAAAGTGTTGTGTTGTAGTTATGTGCTGTAGAGAAATATTTGGACCATACCATACTCACACACTAGAAAAAGCAATAGGCCATGGTTATTTTAAGATTTAAGTTTGTTTGACATTGGTAAGTTCAGATACTACTCTTTTCTCTTTATTTAAAAGATCCATTTTTGAAATGTCAGATTTTTTGTGGTTGAAATTCCACATGAACTACTTTAAAAATGGGAGGGCATTCTTCAATAATTTATACACGGGTAACTTTTGGTGTGCAAAAGTGTGAAAATGGCATTTAAATATACTGTAGAAGAACTGTTTAATTTGTAATGACGCAAGTTCTTTTACTTACACTCAAACGCAGTCTGATCGTTATCTCAAGCTGGTTGTTCTTGACCATCTTACAGGATCTGATACTATGATACTAATCCAAACATCTACAGCTTCCTCTTTAGCTTTGGCTTTCACTCAGTAGGGACAGTGACATATTTGTGAGCTCACTTTGCCACCTCTATCTGAATTGCTCCTAACTGGTCTTAACCTCTGCTGCGTAATTGCTATCAACCAGCTCGTTTTGGTACATTTTTGTACAAGACAGAGATAAGAACAAGCCCCAATCAGACAAACAAATGACTTCTCCATCTGTTTGAAATTTGACAAAATGGCCCAAATAGTTTAAACAGATTTCCCAGCAGATAGGCGGAATAGGAATTTAATATTTTCTTTTCTGTTTTATGACATTAAATATATAACAACTAAATAAATACAACACAACAGTGAGTTGAAAAGATTTGATTGTGAAAGGTAAATAATTTACAGTTATTAAGTTATGTTATTCCACAAATATTGTGCAAACACAACAGAAACTCGCAGAAATTGCATGCTAAAAATTGTATTCCATTATGTAGTTAATCTATTTGTTCAGCTGCACTTTATACACGTTGTTTCAACTATTAGAAATACTCATCACGGCAATGTTCTCCTCGACTACACACAAGCAAACTTTCCTTCAAAAACGCAACGCAAAAAGCGTCCTGCAGAAAACAACATATTTCATAAGCAGTGCTTTTTAAGTTTGTATAAATGAACACTGATACCAGGCGGGAACGTAAGCAGTGAACGTGCAACTGTGTGTAAAAGTCATACCGATGCAGACAGCGCCTTCCCTCTTTTCAACAACTCAACATTTAGGGCAACATACATGGTTTTATCTTCCCCAGGCACCTCTTTCTTTTATCTGCGCTGAGTACAAAACACGACTGTAGTTGTTTTAGGTGAATCAACATCAGTATCTTTGAGACATACCATACTGAACTCTGGAAAATTAAATTTCATCCTTGTTGCTCGTCCATAGGACTGTTAACGTTGTGTAAGAGTATATTTACAATTTTTCATTAAAAGTCCAAATAATTTTCTTTAAAAATTATAGTCTTATTCGATGACTATAATCAATAAAAATCACTCAGTGTAGGATTAGTATTGAAATGTTTAAACACTAGATTTAAATCAATGCTATTTTTACAAACAGATTAATGAGACGCAGTGCCTGTTGTTGCAACTGTTTCTGTGCAGGAACTACTCAGGAACCCACTTTGCATCACGTATTTGAAACACAAACCGTACACAGAACTGCATTAATATAATCAAAAAGTAGCTCCTATCCTCACAAGTCTTTATGAGATTATTTTTGAGGATTATTTTTTGTTGCACAGCTCCAAGTGATGAAACTCTAGCTGACAGGGTGATTTAAACTCTCAGATTTCTATTGCATGTAATACAAACAAGGTACACAAGCTACCACAGCAGTCCTGAAATGTCATTGTTTCGTTTTTGTTTGTTTTTTTGTTTTTTTGTCTCTACCCATTGTGTCTGTTTTATTTTCAGACATTGCTGAAATAATTGTTAACATAAAGAAGGAGTTTTACAACAATGTTGCTATAGTCTAGTGATATTTTTTGACCAGAAATCACTTTGATCTTGGTCTTAAACAATCCTCTGTTTGATATGGCTTTCAAATGAACTGTGGTATGAACCTCACGTTCCGACTCCCAAAATGGCATCGGGTAGTGATGAGCCTTCTCGTAGCTCTTTCATGGCTACACTGTAAACACGCAACGCTGTTTTTATTCCTTAAGAAAATCACAGACACAGAATCAAACTGTCTTCAGTCAACATTTAGATTCCTAATATGCTATGCGAAATGGAGCCGCGGAGGAGGAGACTTCTTTCATTAGACACTTCACTGAGGCTCTGAAGTTCTCTCCTTCCATCTGAGATGACTTTAAAAGAGAAACAATGCATCTGCCTATTGGGGTCTTTGGAGATTTTCTCTCTCATCGCATATTAATGAAAGAGGTGCATGTGTGGAGTTGGAAAGCTTAAGCAGGAAAACCTGGTTTTGAGCATACCAAAGAGAGTCAACAGATATATAAAAATATATATTTAATAGACTTCTACATAGTGTATATGTGCAACTTGGTATACTGTATGTTGTTTCTCAAGTAAGCTAAAAATTTATGTGCTTTGCAAAATCTGCACATTTTCTTGTGTCTAGTTCTGCAGATGCTATACTAGGATGTAAAATGTGTAACAGTTACCTGTAGAGGGTGCACTTCACTTGGGATGCTTCAGGGCTATACTTCTCTCACTTTCTCTCTAAGCAGACACAGATACATACACAAACAATTCACTCAAGTGTAATGATCTTATATGAGGCACAGAGACAGCATGAATCAGAGGTGAGTTCATGCCAGTTATTCTGCTGAATGCACTGTTAATCACTTTCTCACATTGGCCCCCATTTCTCCTTTAATTAGACAGGCCCATCAAGACGGAGCGGGAGCTTTTTGATATCCTCAGAGGAGCATGGTGAGCAGACACATTAATGCTCATAATTCATAGCAAATCAAGGAAGATTTTGTTGGAACGGAGGATCACACCAATTACCAGTTGTTTATTGTTTGCTATTGTTGTGTTTACTGCAGTCTAATCATATTTGGAGGTCGGCCACAGCACTACATCAGCTCCAAGTGGAAAAGCTCTTTTGAAGCCTTTCATTTTGTTGTGCCATATTAGCTGCACTGAGCAGCCCTAGACAACATGCTGCATTTGCTTTCAAGATAAAAAGAAGCAAGCATTACATCACTTTCTAAATAACTTCACAAATTAAGAAAATTGCAAGTAAATTGGTCACCTAGAAAAAACAAAAAATAAAACACCAGCCCATTAAGAAAAATGTGTTTCATCTATTAATTTGCTTCGAGATAGTGATCGTTTACATAATGGCTGGAACATGCGAACAAGAGCTTGCGTTCGATTCTGGGCTGATGTTGTTGGTCGCTAAATGTTTGGCCAGACAGAGCTCCGTCTTTTCCCTTCTTGCCCCTCCTATGGAACAGCAGATTCGTGGCATGAAAGCAAGAAAATCATGGAAATCAGCAAGGCCTTCATTATACCAAGGTCATTACATCTGGCTTTTATCCTCCTCTGTACTTATAGGAGGTAAGAGAATCCTACTCTCCATCACCCAAGGCCTCACCTTTGAACACACGCACACACACACACATATGCACGCACGCACGCACAGGCTTACACCAGAGCCAGCATTTGCTCATGCACGCACATACACAAACACACACAGGTTTCTCTTTCATTTGGCCTGCTTGAATTTCATCATTCATTTTTACATCACATTAGTGTGGCGTGTTAGTG
The DNA here is from genome assembly GCA_015108635.1 of Andinoacara biseriatus. NCBI lineage: Eukaryota > Metazoa > Chordata > Actinopteri > Cichliformes > Cichlidae > Andinoacara > Andinoacara biseriatus. Next base: position 5,013 of record VUQJ01015867.1, on the reverse strand, counting down.
GTCGACTTGTCTGTGTGTAGAGGGCGGCTTTTACTTCAGGAGAAGACTGAATAATGCACGGGAGAAGGCAGGGAAAGGCTCAAAGGGGGTCTGTAACAGATGATTTGATTGCCTCCTTATAGATATGGCACAGTTAGGATACACACAAAGTGAAGTAATTAGATCAGAGAGTCTTGAATCTTGCTTTATGGTAAACTATGATGTAGGTGGGCTGTTTTTGGGCCATGCGGTAGAGTATGAGGACTTAGTTGACTATTTTATGGTAAATCACACTGAAATTTTATGTTCTGTCTCCTTATATCTGCAAAAAATGATCAAGAAGAAAGAAAATACAAACAAAATTCTCTTGCTGTTTTGTATCATTAAATCAAATTCAGTTATTCTTGGAAAAATGGCAAATATTAACAGCAGATTTAGTTTTTCCAGACAGTCAAGGTTATCATTTCAGATCTTTTCAGAGATATGTGAGTATAACAATACATTAAGTTGGTGTAATTAGGCCATCACTTTCAAAGTAACCCAAACCTACAATCTGGAGAGGGAAAAAAACTCTCCACCTTTAAAGTTAATATTTTTAATGGCCATCACAAGACAGTTGAGTCTTACTCAATGCCTCCTTCAGAAAAAGCAATAACTGTGATGTTAAGGGGAAGAAAAGTGTTCTCTTAATGTGCGCCAAAGATGGTCTCTTCTGTCTGCCTTACTGGCTTGTCTGACTTAAAACTCTCCATTGATCTGATACCACCAAGAACTGGCCTGCATATTAAACCAAAGCTGTGATACATCTCCTCTAAGGCGGATGAATTCTGTGCATGTGTGTTTTAGTGGGCTCGTGGCTGCAGTCCAGGTTCAGATTATAACAAAAAAAAGCAGAAAAAAAAAATGCATTCTGCATTCACTGCTGTCCATTCATAGTCATACACACCGTAATATCCCTCAGAAGTCCAGCTCAGCGCCTGCCAACACACATTGGCCTTCACTTCTGATGCTGACATCATTTAATCTTTAGGAGGAGCTTGGAGTTTCTATCCCAAATCCTTGAGCTGGTTCACCTTACACGATGAGCCTCTTTGTCTGTAATCCAAAATAAACAGACTCTTTATTGTACTCTCTTGTCCAAGGCGCACAGACTATTTGCTTGTCTTTAGGTAATGAAGCCTCTCTGCTTTGCTGCCTGTCCACAATTCATTGAAAATAATTAAAGCAACAGAATGAACACAAATGTCCTCATCTGCTGTGCATGGGAACTGACAAAAGGCCAAGAGATATCCCGTTTCATAAAAGCACGCGCACTGTGAGCGCATAAACACACAAGGCTTTTCTAGAGGTATTCGGTACAACAGTATGAAAAACAATCCTCTGCTGTCTCACTGGTTTTTGCGTCTGGGTGTTTTATAAGCTCTGAAAAGGATGCACACTTCTCAGATTAGGACTGGCAGAAGAGCTCGGGAGACTGCGCTGGAAAAGGATGAACATTAGGCACCTGATCAGACAGGATCAATGAAAAACAATTAGATGATAAGTCTGCAGGAGCAGGCCTGCATGTGCATGACTGCAGGGGCCAAGACCTTTACAACAGCGAGACAATAAACATCTCCTTCTGCTAAAGCTGAAGGAGTCTGTGATGATATGCATAGTGTAGTACAGTATTTATGTGTTTGTTTCTGTCTCCTTGTGTGGCTTATGTGTTTTGCCTAACATCTATTGTCATAATGATGTGTGATTATTAAGGGAGCAGGGATTTCACAGCAGGGGGGGGGGGGAAAGGGGC